>JARFIW010001226.1:9000000-9267500 GCA_036346225.1 Platerodrilus igneus
TTGAGTGCTTTTACTATTGTCTTAGGTTATACTATAATTGGGTGCGTTGTCCTGTTTATGATGATCTCGCAACTATTTATTCTCGCTCCGGATTATTCACGTCGTTTACATATGGGTAAATTAACTATACTCCTTCTTGCCGTACGGCTATTCTTCTTAATTTGAAGTACTAACGCACTTTTGTTATGAAATTTAATTGGATTTTTCTACTAAGACGTCGATTCTTTATAAAGATTTTAATACATTTGAATATGATTCTTTTAATATTTAATTGCAAAACGAAACCTTTTAGAATATGTCTATACATTTACCCGTATTATATATACAAGGCTTTACATATGTCATATTCCATCATATGATAAGATCTGACTTCGTAAATTCTAAAAACTTCTAAAAAATTCGAAAAAAGCCAAATTATTTAGATATTTATTTGCATAGACAACATTTGTAAAATGCCCGGAATGCAATATATCAACTACGTTTGACCACGGAAACCGTGATTATTGGATAGTTTAATCGCCTGCTAAATAAGAATATAGGTATTTATTACGCTCAACGGAAGCAAGAGCTTATTAAAAAGTTTCACCAATATTTTATAATAAAAATATTGTGTTTAGAGAACTTTACGTTCAAATGCATTTAAATATGCAATTATATGTAAACTCGCACGAGTACAAAAATTTATGTTAATATTTTAATTGAAAAGCGCATTGATTAAGTTAGAAACATTAATTTGAGCGATATCAAATAGACTGAAAACATTAAGTTGTAGTTAAATAAACCCATGTCCTAGATACGATAAAATATTGCGTTAACCGCATATGTAAACGACATTTTCCAATTATTATATAGCACTAAATAGTAATAAAAAGTAGTAAAAGAGTTAACTTCAATATTTTCAAACAAAGAGGAATTGTGATAGCGCGACAGGTTTACGTTTTACAACAAATAAGAATGTAGAGGTGGCATAGGAAAGCAAGCAAGTCAAGCGCAAGAATTCTCGAAGCTTATGCAAGAAAAGTCCATGCTTTATAAAAGCTAATCAGTCTTGAATGGAGGGTAGGCTTGATTGAAGCTTAGACGTTTGCATACTATCAAAGAAAGTGCTACCTAAAATATACAGTAGCTGGTAGTAAAATTGTTTAAATACGGTTTTAAGGGTTATGTTACTCAAATTGCCGACTTTAAGGTGTTGATTAGTACTTAGACGTGAATAGATTATTAGCCATACTTGCAAAGAAGTCTCAAAATGGAAAATAGATAGTTAAAAATAATTAAAAGTACCGCAAGATAGTGTTCATAATTGGAATAGGCATGTATGATTTGAAATGAATTGGTATGTCTGAAATGGATCAACTTGTATAAAAATGTGTACATTTTAAAACCTCATAAATCAGAAATTATCCATTTACAAAAAAAAACATCTATATGCCAAAATCTAATGCAAGTTTAACTTATAAAATAACTATGCACGCAAATGTCTTTATAACGATTTAAACAATGATATACTTACGTTCCTTGTTAAAATTGTTAATTAAACTTTTACGTTGTTCCATTTTTAAAAGCAATTTACCAATAAATTATTGAAAAACATACCATATATATCTATGTCGATTTTTCTATTTAAATTTATATGCATTTAAAAAGCATGTCATGTCTTCTTATGTCATATTTTTCTATTCAAGTTTATTGTACCGGCATATACTTCTTTAAAACTGACTGTGGTATTTTAATTACATTTGAGTTTTTAAAATCTTAATACAATTTTAGTTAAAATGTCGGTCGTTATACTGTATTACTTTAAAATATATTGTTCTTGATAAACGTTTTAAACGTCTATAAATTTGAACGTAATTATAATTCGGAATTGACGGACAAACGAACAATTGATCATTCACCATCGTTCCGATTATTTACCGGCTTTTAAATCATTAAGTTTTTTACGTCATACATTCTGGAAAACTTCTATAATCTGATTTATGCAGGCTGACGCAATATCGCTGAAAACATCGTAAATGATGTATCATGTTATTTAAATAGTAATCAGCTTTAATTTGTTAAGTCGTAAAAGCAGTTCATTAATTGGCATCCTTAATGAATAAATGTGAAATGCTTATTTGCAAGTTAGTTATTCTGCGCTGTTTTTTAATTTATTAGGTCGTTAAAGTATTATCGCGCTTCCATCTTACTAATTAGGGTGTTTATTCATATTATCTGCCACCTTCTTATTTAGAATCGTTAATTCATGGGTTTATTCTCGCTACAGATGAATTGACTAGAATTTAGAAAAATCTAGAAACTGAAATGCAGAATTGCACGATTTCTTTGTATTACACATGCTTTTAATGGAAAGTAGCTTTACAAATGACATGAACGAGTTTTAAAGTACGTTTTCAAGAAAAAACCTTAATGCTTAAGTTATGCAACACGTTTTTGAATTCTATTTTCATTGCTACTTTTCAGTGGAGGACATACTACTATATTATCAGGGATGATTTACATTTTCACAGTTATCACTTACGTACTCTATTATACTATTATACAAAGCCTATCGTACTATACAGAGTGTTTCTAATTACGGGACATGAGTAATTAGAAAGAATTGACTTTCTCGGTTTTTTAGATGTTGAAGAATTGGATATGGTGCTCAATGGCCCCTATATGACCTTCGTATCATATCAATATATATATATATATATATATATATATATATATATATAAATATTTTAGGTAGTTAATTACACAAGGTAAGTTGATAAATACTAGCGTATTACAGTGAATAAAATGAAATAATAACTTAGACCTTTATGCAAAGACCAAATGATCATTTTAAATCGAGCTAGTAATTGAAATATATTGCTGTGACAACGGTTGCACGTTAGAACGCCGCTAAATAAATGCTGTGATAACACCTCGCGTTTGGCGTCACTAAAAGGATGCTGCCATACGTCTGTGAGTAGGAACGCCGCTAAAAGAGCGCCGTGACACAGGTACAAAAATGGAAAATTTAAAATTACTAACTTACCTTCCTTTCTAACTTTTCTTTCCCTGGCTGGCTCAACGGAAGTAATAAAAATTTACAAAATGAAATCAAACATAGCAAAATCAGAAAGCATCTCTACGTTCAAAAACAATTTTCTATTATACAAAAGAATATAGAACAATATACCGCTTGAATGTGTATATAAAATTATTCCTAAACTATTACTAATATAATCTTTACCTAATTTTTGTTAAAAATACAAAATGTTCCTTAGTAGCTCGTTAATTTGCCTATTTCTTAATACTACGCTTGCGTTTGGCTAAAAACCGCTCACAGATATAAATTTTTTTAAAGGTTAAAAGGCTTCGAAGTTTGACTTAGAATTTGAAGTAAATTATTTGATTCTAAAATAATTAACAGGAGAACTTATTCCTACTTAAATTCAAATGACAAATATACAAATCACAAATCTAAAATTAATACTTGCAAAATCCAACAGCGTTTATCCAATTCTAGTAATTAACGGTAGTAAATATCTTATGCTTCCATTTTTAAATTGACGTTAAAGGATCAGCTTACAAGATTGTCCATATTATTTAAAATTTCCATTTAGAACATCAGTTTGCAAGAGTACACCTTCGATTTTATTACTTAATTAGCTTTAATTGAAAAATGTTTTATCTTCATTGTATATTACAAAACGGGTGATTGCATTTGATAACTTTCATGCTTGAAATCATTTAAACGTGTAAGTTCCATGCATCTCGGCATGTTTTGCATTGAATAACATCGTTGCATATTACTTGGTTAGCGCGTAATAATGAAAGAATTAAACTTGAATACTAAATCTCAATTCCTACATGTTCTTAGCAAAACGCGAGATAATGAACGTTACATTTTGCTCGCTTTATAAAGAAATGAATCTCTTCAATAAAGTTCCCGCTTATATACAACTTATCTAACTACGTCATGGTTCTCCAGAGTTTTCGGGATTTAATTTTAATCTTAGTCCTATACTGATATCATATTTCTGAGAATTCGACATTTTTAATGACCTAATTAGTGTCAAACTGCCGCGGCAGAATGATTTACGATCATAGCAAGGTGTTGTCGATCCTTGTTTGATTTATGGAGCGCTTCCCTCTTTCTTATGGTGACACAAGATAACAAATGATTCTTATCGATTTTATGGATTTTTTTAATTGTCGTGGGAGTTGCTTGAATAAACGTTTATTTAATTAATTTACACGACATTTCTTACGAAAGATGACGAATTTGCCTGTATTAGAAATTTATCAGAGAATTCTCGAATATAAAGGGAATTAAAATGATTTCGATACACACGAAGATCAATTCATATGATTAATTAAAACTTTAATTGCTTTATTTATCCTATGTAAATGCAAAAGATTGACATGGTTCTTACGCTAAATAATGTGAATGATTTATGCACGGGAATTGAATTTTCATAATAAATTAAAATGAATGTAATACACGAAAAAAATAAATTGCATTTGCTTTTATATCTACACACATAATTAATAAAAGTTTGTATGTGTTTTTTAAATGCAGTAAGATTTGTATACTTAACAATTTTAAAAAGAAATTATTTGCTTTCATCGTAACTAAAACTTGTTTATACACAAAATTATTTATTTTGTATTTTAATTAATAAAGACAATAGTTTAAAATTGTTCTTAGGCGGATTAAATAACTTTTTGGATTTACAATACGCTATAGAATCATTGATTTGCATGCTAATAAAGTTCGTCTGTAATGCGTTTTAATGTATCTCAGAAGTAACTAATTTTACATATATGGCTTAAATTTGTATACACGGCTATATTATTGATTTAAAAATTGGGGCTTTAAATACACGGGCAATGTGTTTTGTTATATTATTGATTTAAAATTGGGGTTTTTAAATTACACGGGAAGCGTGTTTTGATTTGCACTTTAATGATTAAGAACTACGCCTGTATTATACAGCGTGGAACAATGAATCTTCGGAAATTTCAACTTTTCCGGTTTCCTTTCTATTTGGGCGGGTTTTATTTGTAGGATTTTGGTTTCAGTGACCTCTCGTGGTTCTTGTATTTCTCTCTACAAAAGTCAACAAGATTCTTTCTCTTCTTAGGTGCCAATTTATCGTCAGTGCAAAATGAATAACCTTTCAATTCAAATTTTAATTTAGATTGTTGAGGCCATTCAATTTGCAACATTCCATTTTGTACTTACCGATGATAGACGCTTATTTATCGAAACAGTTTTCAAACATTTTCTCCATTTTAATGAAATTTTTTTAAATGCCTTTATATGGACATTTGAAGTTACTCACTTAAAGTTTATTTAATTTAAACTTCAACGCTTGTACAACGAGTGCCATTAGCAGTTTTGCGAATATTCTTTTAAATATTGGAATTTTTCTATTGGTGGTTTTAACTCACACATCTTTGGGCGATCAACTACTTCCAAATCCCACTAAAACAACATCAATAACTTGATCAATGTATAAGATGACCAGATTTTTAGATGGGCAAAGCGGGACAACTCTGATAGAGGAGGGGGAGGGAGGTATCAACCAAAATTTTCAGACAGAATAAAAATAATATCCTAATATTTTTTTATTTTTGACATAAGTACAATTTATAAATATAAAAAAATGTATAATATTTTATTCCTTGACATATTTTTTATTTGAGTGAATTTGTTTCAGTAGACTGTTGTCATTTTTTAAAATATTGTAAAAATCTTTACAGAAATTTGTCAAATTATATTTGACACATAAAATGGCTTTCAAAGTTTCAACACTTAATTTTGATTTTTTCTGATGTCCACACTTAATTTTAAAAGTCGGGACTTTTGAAAAACGTTGCGGGACGCGGGACAAATTGTGAAAAATCTGGACTGTCCCGCCAAAAGCGGGACGTCTGGTCACCTTATCAATGTAGCAATGATAGTGCTAATCAAAATATGCCTTAAACATGTTTATCAACCAGCACAAGCTTTAATTTTGTCTTTTCCAAGCTTTTTCGTTAACAGATAAATTCGTTTGCATTGTTAGCACAAATGGATTTGCTGGCCATTGGGGCTTTTAGTCAACATCTGGTATATTCTACACTTAATCGACGAAATTGGGCTTGCAAACTGGTACAATTGAAAAAAAGTAGAAATTTAAGGAAGTTCTAAACGTCCGGAAATATTTTGGGTAGACGCAATAAATTTTAGGAACAGTAGGCACCGGCGTCAATAACTGTTTCCCATCGAATTTTATACAAATTATTTCCTGTCTAGCATAATTTTTATTGCTGTCAAAAATCCTTCACTTGCTAAAAATAGATAAATAATAGGAGTGTTCTTGCACGTATCATATATACGTTGTTGAAGACCTGATGAGCATGCAACTGACAAAATCGTAAACAGGGCCTTTTTACCTGCCGACCGTCGCCAAGAAGACGACCTCAAGAAAGACTTCTACCACGTGAAGCCTTTTTAATATTCTTGATACGATTCTAAGATTATTAGCTCCATTCAGAAAGCACCAACAACATGTTCGTGAATTACAATTGCATTTATGTAACAATAAATAGAAATTTTACATATACAATTGCAACTACAGGTTAAACTATATTGCCAGCTAGTAATAATTGATTTTTTTACTACGTTCAGGCATAACGACCGATTTTTCCATAAAACCAATTTTTATTTTTTAAAACTAGCTCTAAATTTAAATACAAAAGCCTTTGTTTTATAAAAATTCCACAAAGGAAGTTGCACAAATTTTTTCAAATTGAAATCCATGACAAAAATTAGAAATCTTTATGTAAGTACTTAGGGAATTTCAGTTTTTAAAAATTCATGAGCTACTAATTAGGAAAACTTTTAAACCTGTATCCAGTAAAAAATTGTTTTGTTCCTTTCTAACAGTTTCCAGTGAAGTCTTTTGAGGTGTCGATAAACGTTTTAATTTTATAATAATTTTAGACAGGCATCTGTAGCGAATTTTTTTAATTTTGATGTATTTAGAAATTCTTAACAGAAAATAAGAAATCTCTGTGTAGATACTTAACTCACAAAATAACTGAGAACTTCAGGCTTTAAGATACCCCTGAACTAATCTTGAAACTCCATTAAAATTGTATCCAGAAAAAATTTGGCTAACAACATGACAGCGAACTTCCATCAGTCAAAAAAGAATCATAACTATTCCCGGAAAACCGCATCTAGTAAAAAATTGCTTTGTTTCTTTCAAAATATCTTGAATAAAGTCTTTTGAGATGTCTATCTTATAAAAATTTTACAAATAAAACCGCATCTAATTTTTCAAACACAAACATATTTAGAAACTCAACAGAAAGTAAGAAATCATTCTGTAAATTCTTAGGTATGAAAATACCTGAAAATTTCAGTTTTTAAAATACCCATGAGCTAATTTTGAAATACTGTTGGTGAAAATAAATCGAGGTTAATTTTTTATAAAGTTTTAATTAACCGATCGAGAATTCTTATATGATAGTAACAAGCCCAGGGTAAAGTTAGGATGGAAAATGGCTTTTAGAAAAAGAAAACTCTTAAAAGACTTTTAGCTAACTGGGTTTTGACCCGCATTCGCATGAGATTGGGTCAGTGGGTTTATTAAAGTCGGGAAACAAAATAATGGACGCCACCGAAATTTTTGTATAATGCAACTGACTAAATCAACTTTCAAAAAAAGGAAAACTTGGAACCTAAATTATCACTAACCTCTTTAAATACAAAGTTTGATTACCACAAATACTTCTAGTCGTCTTTTTCAATGGACTGATGAAGTACTAGGACGGCTCTGAAACATAAACACTACCAACATAGTGTGATGTATTGTGACAATTGAAGCTTACTTACGGCCTCATACAAGTTATAAATTTTACACAGGGGCTAGGTTTCTTAGCTACAAGTATTTATTTGTCTTACGAGACACTTTTATAATCCAAATTTAATCTTAAGCATCATTATTGCTACTACAAAAGATCTTTTTCCCGGTGGTTGGAGAATTTGAATGGGTTGTAGGAATGTAAACCTAAATTTGTGTAGTGTAAAAAAAATTGCTTTTATATAACGAATAAGAAAACAAACATGATTAATATTGGTATTTTGAATTTATTAAAATATGTGACAGGTTTTTGATAAAATAATCATGTAAACAGTGGTTCTTACATAACAGTTGTATTATTTTATAAAGTATAACCAAAGCTTGAATTAAGTGGAGTTTTAAAAAAATATTTTAAAGACAAGTATTGTGCATCCAATGAAATCATTTATATTAGTAGTGTAAAAAATAGGGTACAAGGTATTAAGAAATCTAGTGTAAAAGAAATGTCTGTGTTTGTTGGAAATTTTAAAGTTTTTGTTAAAAGAGTAGACTATGGGTGAAAAATTTTGATGGTATCCAGGATACGAAAACAATTGAGGATTTTTGTTGAAAAATGAATGAAATTTAATTTTTTTGAAAAAGAATAAAAATTAAAAACCTTTTTTTGTTGGAGCTCGTTTTTATTACAAAGTTTAAATATTTTAAAGGGTTGAGAAACAAGAATAAAATTGTTCATTGAGTACCTATACTCTAATAGATAAAGTGGTGTATATACCAGAGAAAAAAGAAGAGTATATAATATAAAATAGTATTCGAGCATTTAGCGAACCTTCCAAAGAAGCTCCATTGCAGTTTCAACACGAGCAGCTATACGTTTCCCATCCACATTGAGACAGCAGGATAGCAAGCAGTTTGGTCGTAAAAGATCAGGGAACTGGTCACTGGATTGCTACCAAATATAAGTATTAGTGTATCAGCACTCATTTCCTTCTTTTATATAATGTAAAATGTGTAGCCTGAAAAGAAAGTTTTGTACAAAGTTTAAAATTAAATTTCGTATCTTTAGATTTATCCGAGGCATTTCAACAACCAGTATCCGTGCACCCATTAAGGAGGAACATGACGAACCGGAACAGTGAAGGTAAAATATTCAATACAGTAAGGTTAAGGAGATTCAGTTTGGATTTTAAAAGTGGTTTTATTATTATTTGATTAAGTATGGTTAACGCAAAGTTTGATGTATAGAATTTAGATAAAGTAATATTTTACCTTTCATAAAAAGGTTGTGTTTTAAGGGTATGTCTCCTTATTATCTAAGGAGGGGTAGTAGTGGGTAGTATAAGTGGCAATCCCAACGTGGGGCTCGATAAGTAGTGTCGCAAGCGTGGTGCTCTCGAGAGAGAACTTGCTTATTTGCAGGTTTTGAACATTTGTATTTTGGTGGGGCAAGTAAGAGTTATTTTTGATAAAGCAATATTATTAGAACATGTCAGACGAGGACAGGATTACCGGATCGGGCAGAAGGTACGGAGTAGAATCTGGAATAAGTGGACAACCATCGGTAGAAGTGAGCGATGTAAGGGATGCTGGTGAAGAAGTTAGGGTACATGTTGAACCGGAGATCAGCATTATAGGGAGGATAGATAACAGTGCAGAAACAGCACGGTTTGAAAAGGGCAACAAGAATCTTGAAGTACAGGATATTATGAATTTTCTGTTGGGATTCCAGGATGAGGTTTGGAAGTCCCAGGTAGAAGTGAAAGCAGAAGTAAAGGCATCCCAGGCAGAGGGTAGAGAAAGATTGGAGCAAATGGAGCTGAAAATCGAAGGGATCAAGGTGACGATGCAGGACAGTTGGAGTTAATTTAAGGATAAAATCAGGAGGGAAGTGGAGGATCGTGTCCAGGTGGTTGAAAGAAATTTAGCAACGGGGATGTCCGAATTAAGAGGTGAGTTGATAGAGGTAGACCAGAGACAAATAGTAAATCTACAAAATTCCAAAAGGGAAGTTATGGAAATTATTCAGGCTGAAATTAAAGATTCAAGGGAATTAAGGGCTGATGTAATAGGATTTAAGGACAGGGTTGATGAAAAATTAGTTGTACTTGAAGGTAGTGTTAGGGTGATTAGGAAACAAGTGACAGGGTTAGAAGGGGGACGTTTTGTGAAAATTGACCAGGGGTATTTTAAAAACGGACGAAAGATTTTACCATAATTTGAGGGAAGACGTTTTAAACAGCAAATGCTATACCTAGATAAGTTGGACGAGATAATGAAAGGTGAACCAGAGAGGGTGGGGATCCAAATGATAGGAGCTAGTTTAAAGGGTAATGCCGAAAAATGGCACAGTATAATTAGAAAAAATTACAACACGTACGAACAGTTTAAGACCCTTTTTAAGGAACAATATTGGGGTAATGCAAAACAGACTGAAATTAGAACTAAATTAATAACAGGAAAATATTTAACTAGCATGGGGTCGAGAGAAAAATATATTATCGATAATTATAATCAGGTGCAACATTTGACTCTTAAATTTAGGGAAGAAGAGCTTATACAGTTTTTGCCGAGGTACATGGAAGCTGAAGTGGCTAGGGCCGTGGCCACACAAAATATAAAACATTAAAAGAGTTCCTAGAAATAATGCGAAACTATGATATGGCAAGGGAATTCGAAACTAATAATAATAAATGTTGGGAAGGAAGGAATACAGGGAGAAACAGGAATCAGCATGAAAATTTCAAAATATGGAATAGGTATGAGAATCAGGGACAGGAACAAAGACACGGGGATAGACAAACGACACATCAATACAATGGGAACAGAACCCAGGATCAAGGGGACAATTACCGATTTAATAACTGGAACAGAAACCAATATCAGGAGGACAACTTTCCACAAAATAACTGAAATAGAAATGACTGGGGAGATGGGAGACAGTTCAAGAGGAGAAATGATTTCCAGGGTGGACATCAGGACTA
The DNA here is from genome assembly GCA_036346225.1 of Platerodrilus igneus. Classification (NCBI taxonomy): domain Eukaryota; kingdom Metazoa; phylum Arthropoda; class Insecta; order Coleoptera; family Lycidae; genus Platerodrilus; species Platerodrilus igneus. The sequence continues at coordinate 9,010,814 of JARFIW010001226.1, forward strand.
CGGTAGTAGACACAGGGAGAATGAACGACTAAATTATAATAGGGAACGAGATAAAAGTCCAGGGGATAATCGTAAGGTAGGGATAAGACATTTGACAACAACAGGCAGGAACAGTGAATCAGAGAATTTAATTGAGGTAGCACAGGTACACGAGGAGCCATCGGGTTTAAAAAGAACGCCGATTTTGTAAATAAGTTTATCAATTTAGAATTAGATATAGGCTTAAGTTTAGTGGATTTAGGTACGACCAGTAGTTTAAGTTTTGTGCATTCATTGTTAGAAGACAGGGGTGAAAAAAAAGGAATTTACCTTTTGTTAATTTGAAGTTAAATAATTGTTTATATGTAGCATTAATCGATAGTGAGTCTGAGCTGTCACTAGTAAAAAAAGAGATAGTAGTCAAGCACGCCGAGTTATTAAAAGGGAGGATATGCAAGATAAAGAGGATAAGTTTGTGGTCTGCGATGAAAAAGAAGATATCGGTAATAGATGAAATGATTTGTGTACCAATTTCAATAGGGGGAGTAAGACTAGGGGAGGCCGAGTTTTTAGTGGCAACTGGATTATACTTGGACTTTATAATAGGGATAGATGCTATAAAAAGATTTGGCATGAAAATAGGTGGCAAGGATAGAAGTGTACAAATTTTAAATATTAAGAAGAATTGGGTGGTACCTAATGTGAGTTCGAATAAAGGGATGGATATAAATAGTGATGTTTATGGCACAGGGATGAATAGGAAAAGTATTTTAGAAGGACAGGATGAGATAATGTTAGGTAATTTGTTTGAGAAAGTATTTGACGAGGGACAGATGGGGATTATAGACGAGGGAATAAAGGGTAGATTATATGAGATATTTAATGAGCATGTGGGTTTATTTAATGGGGAACCAAGGGTTGCAACTAAGTATGTACACAAGTTAGAAATAACAGAAGAAAATGGGTTTTACACGAAGGTATATCCAATTCCGTATAGTATGAGTGAAAGAGTTAAGGCAAAAATCAAAGATATGTTGAAAAATGGAACAATAGAGCCAGCAAGGACCTCTTCTATTAATCCTATCGTTGTTGTACCCAAACCTAGTGATAAGTTAGATATAAGAATTTGTTTAGATGCCAGAAAATTAAATTTAATCACCCAAAGCACAATATGAACAGGCACACTCGATGGATAATTTATTATATAAAATTAGTGGGAGAAAGCAAAATTACGAACTGAAAAGTTGCAGAGACGTTCAATTGAAAAACGTCGAAAGAAAATTAAGAAAAGTGTAAGTTTTTCAGTAGGCGATTTAGTAATCGTAAAGAGGTTGCGTACATCAAATTGGGAAACTGGGATTTGTGGCAAGTTCTTATTTCCGTTTGAAGGGTCTTATCGTGTTAGGGAAATTTTTGGGAGTGGAAACACTTATGAATTAGAAGACGGAAGAGGTCAATCTCGAGGCATATTTCACAACGAAAATTTGTACCCTTATGTTCATGCGGAGGACAATGCTTAAATACACAAACAAATTAAAGTTTTTTTTTAGAGCTACAAAATATTTATTGCAATTAAAGTTTTAAATGTGCATTTTTATCAAAACTAAAAGACGGTGTGTATTTAGTTTATGTAGGTGATTTTAATAAAAAAATAAAATTGCCAAGAGTTGAAACAGTTACTCTGTCAGGTGAAAAACATTTTATTTTATTATCAAAATCAGGCGGGGCTTTATGTGATGTATTGTGACAATTGAAGCTTACTTAAGGCCTCATACAAGTTATAAATTTTACACAGGACTAGGTTTCTTAGCTACAAGTATTTATTAGTCTTACTAGACACTTTTAGAATCCAAATTTAATCTTAATCATCATTATTGCTACTACAAAAGACCTTTTTCCCGGTGGTTGGAGAATCTTGAATGGGTTGTAGGAATGTAAACCTAAATTTGTGTAGTGTAAAAAAAATTGCTTTTATATAACGAATAAGAAAACAAACATGATTAATATTGGTATTTTGAACCACTGTTTAGTGGTTCTTACATAACAGTTGTATTATTTTATAAAGTACAACCAAAGCTTGAATTAAGTGGAGTTTTAAAAAAAACATTTTAAAGACAAGTATTGTGCATCCAATGAAATAATTTATATTAGTAGTGTAAAAAATAAGGCAAAAATCTAGTATTAAAAAATCTAGTATAAAAGAAATGTCTGTGTTTGTTGGAAATTTCAAAGTTTTTGTTAAAAGAGTAGGCTAAGGGTGAAAAATCTTGATGGTATCCAGGATACGAAAACAATTGAAGATTTTTGTTGAAAAATGAATAAAATTTTATTAATTTAATTAATTTTCTCCAGGAAAACTTAATTTCCGGCGCCATCTTGCCTGTCTGATAACAGCAAATGACTTCTCACTTCAACAAAAAAACGAAAAGTGACTACCTGCTACGAATAGACGATCGAACTCGGATATCTTAGATATTATAGCTAAGGAACTAGGAGCACGCAAAAATGATTTGTAAATATGTTATCAGCTGAAACCACATAATACGTTGTAGATTGTATTTCCAATTGAAATTGTAGTGTACCTTAAATGTTACAATACTTTTAAAATTTAAATTTAAAAAGTAAAAAACTTAGCTAAGAGTATCTTTGACAAATACATAAGCTATTCTCGAGAAACCTTTAAAACCCTGGCCAGTAAAAAATTGTTGTCGTTTTCTAACATTTTCGAGAACATTAACATGTTAATTTTATAAAAATGATACCAAGGAAATCGTATCAAATTATTGAAATTCGAAAATTGTTGGAAATTCGGTATAGAAAATAAGAAATCTTTATTTAAGTGCTTAGTTAAGAAAATGACTGAGAACCTCAGTTATAAAAATATTCTTAAGTTAATCTGGAAAAATCTTTAAAATTGTATTTAGTAAACAACGAACTTTAGTCTTTAAAAAATACATGAAAAATATTTAAAATGTATCCAGAAAATTTTTTTTAAGTATCTATTGACATTTTAATTTTATAAAAATTTTATAAAGGCAACTGCACCGAATTTTTCAAATTCTAATACATTTATAAATTTTTGACAAAAAATTAGAAACCTCTGTGTAGATACTTAAATAACAAAATAACTGAAACTTCAGTTTTAAAATACACCCTAATTAATCTTGAAAAGCTTCCAAACTGAATCCAGTAAAAAATTTATCTATGAACATGACAGGAAATTTGAGTCTTTAAATTCATAACCTTTTTTCAAAAAAACCTTTAAAATCGTATCCGGTAAAAGTTAATTTTGTTTGTATCTAACAGTTTTGACAAGTCTTTTGGGGTGTCTATTAACATTTTAAGCTAATAAAAATTTAATAAAAGCCATAATATCGACTATTTTAAATTCTAATATATTTAAAAACTCTTAATAGCAAATAGGAATTCAATTTGTTGATACTTAACTAACAAGGTGACTGAAACCAGTCTCTAAAATACCTCTGAATTAATTTCGAAAACTTTTGAAATTGTATGCCGTAAAAAATTAGTTAAGAACAGAATGCGAACTTCAGCCTAAAAAATTCATGAGCTATTTTTGTTACATTTACGCACATTACAATTTAGGCGTGACTTTTAACGCCGTTGTTATAAAACCTATACCGACCACGTTTTTACCGGATGATGCAATTTACATGCACATTCTGGATAAAATTCAAATTACTTACGTGATGTGTATATCTCGCCACTTCATCTCAGGGTTTAGCACGTGGTTAGGGTTGTGATTACGCTGCGTTGGACATTAAATTATTATCCATCACTGAACATCTATTGCATCTCGTAGGAGTTTGAGAGGAAAGAGGTAGCGGAACGATAAAGGGAGGTAAAGGAAAACTACATACCTGTTTTTCTTTAAAAACTACACCGCACTTAGATACTTGTTGCTTAGTCTACGTCTCGTTGCTTAATGTTGCTTCTTTGACTCGCGCATATCGTATCCCTTCTGCGCAGACTCGACCGTCACCAACGGCGGAAGTTAACGTATCATTTCAAAAATACGCGGCAACTAACCTACAAGGTATCTCTAAACCTGAAACATGATGCATGACCAGTTTGGCATGTAACATTCTCAAAAATTCTGTAAAATCGTATTCAAAAAAAGATTGTTCTGCTCTTTTTTAACAGTTTTAAGAAAATTTTTTTAGATGTCGATTGACATGTTAATTTAATGAAAATCATACGAAGAAAGCTGAATCGAATTATTCAAATTTGAAAATGTTTGGTAATCCGCTATAGAAAATAAGAAACCTTCATCTACGTACATAGCTAAGAAAATTAATACAAATATCAGTATTTGTAAAATTTATGAGCTAGCCTCTAAAGGCTTATAAAATCGTATACAGAAAAAAATTGTTTTGTTTCTTTCTAACAGTTTTGAGAAAAGTCTTTTGAGGTTTCAATTAACATTTTAATCTTATAAAAATTTTACAAAGTCAACTGTATCGGATTTTTCAATTTTTAATATATTTTGAAGTAGAAAATAAAGAAATCTCTGTGTAAATACTTAACTAACAAAATGACTGACAATATTTAAAATACCCCTGTCTCGAAAATCTTAAAAACTACATCCAGTAAAAAAACTGTTTTATTCCTTTTCAGCAGTCTTTACAAAACTCTTTTGAGATATCGATTGAAATGTTAATCTTATAAAAATTATTCAAAGAGAACTATATCAAATTATTGAAATTCAAAAATCTTTGGGAATCCGGTAGAGAAAATGAGACTTTTATTTGAGTATTTACTTATGAAAATAAATTCAACTTTCTTCTTTGAAGAATTAAACCTTTAAAATCGAATGCAGGAAAAAATTATTTTATTTTTTCTAGCAGTTTTGAGAAAAGTCTGTTGAGGTGTCTATTAACATTTTAATCTTATAAAATTTTTACAAAGGTAACTGTATCAAATTTTGCAAATTTTAATATGTTAAGGAGTCGTTTGCAGAAAATAGGAAATTTTGGTTAGGTACTTAGCCAACAAAATGACCGCGAACTTCATTTTAAAATGCCTTCAAACTAATCTCGAAAACCTTTAAAATTATATCTAGTAAAAATTTAGCTAAGAACATGAGAGTACTTCAGCTTTAAAAAGTTTATGAGCTATCTTTGGAAAACCGTTAAAATCGTATCCAGTAAAAAATTGTTCTGTTCCTTTCTAACAGTTTTGAGATCTCGACTGACATATTAATTTTACGAAAATTATGTTAAGAGAACTGTACGAAAATATGCAAATTCGAAAATTTTGGGAACACGATATAGAAAATAAGAAACCTTCATTTAAGTACCGAACTAAAAAATGAATACGGCATGCTTCTGGGAAAAGCTTTGATCAACGTGATAGATGGTGTGCCTAAAACGCCAATAACTACGATATCGCGTAGTTCACGTATTCACACGGAGTGTGCCGATGTTGAAATAGAACCACCCTACAAAGAGTGCCCTGTAAAGTTATTAGACCAGTTGACTAAACCATACAAGCATCTTAAAGAACAACAACTGATAGCACTTGAAAACTTGATCCGTAGGTACCCGGACGTGTTCGCAGTCGAAGGCGGTCGACTAGGAAAAACCCCATTCCCCCTCCTACATTTGATTTTCCAAAGCTGCACCCAAATCGTTACTATACGAAGCAAGCTAGGGATCTTAAACGTGCATGACAACACTTCCACACGGGACATACATTTTATCGTTCGTTAAAGCGACAGCGTATTTTTGTGAGAATGCTCGCATAACATTATTCAAACGGTCCGTGTCGGGATTCGAACCGGGGACCTTGGGCATAGAAGTCACCCGCATACCAACTACCTCACTGAGCCGTCCCGAATAGGGAAGACTTTACATTTGATTTTTTAATGCTGTACCTGAAAGTACTGCATTGGCCATGGAGCAGGTTTCTTTTACCTGGAAATTTTGCCAAACCCTTGCTGTTTCAAGCAATGTCGGGACCTTTACCGTACGTGACAACACTCAAACACAGGATCTATATTTTACCTCGCATTCGAATGGCATATTTTTGTGAAAAATGCTCGCCTAACATTTTTCAAGCGGTCCGTGGCGGCATTTGAACCCAGGTCCGTGGGTTTAGTAGTCACACACGAACCAACTAGGCTACGGAGCCACCTAATAGGAACTATTACTTAATATAAGGTTCGAAGACATCCCAAAGACATATCTTGCTGTATTCATAGAGAAAAAAGAGCATAAGCGTTCTAGATCATGGGGGAATTCGAAAATGATTATATTGGCACTCTTTTGTTTTTTCCAGAATATCCTAACAAAAACAGAGAATACTTGAAAATAGAAATTTAGGATATTTATGGTAAATAATAGATTTTATATGCTGAATTTAATTTATCTATATCTACAAACATTTGTTTGTAGCAAGAAATGTGATTTAATGATTGCGAGCGGGATCTAGTCAACCATTTGAGGAATAATAGGAAACTGGTTTTTACAATGAACGTTGGTTAACTACCAAGAGTACCTGTTATACAGACAAAATACCTTTATAAAATTTGAAGTATATACTTTAAACTTAACCTGATAACATGCGAACCAGCTAAGCCACGGAGACGCTGACTAGAGAAGACCAGTAGGCAAGCATAGAATTGACACAGGAGATGTCTAGCCAATAAGACAGCAACGGAAAGACTCATATTAGTCAAACGTGTGAAGGCCTAGAACACGATTGGAAATATGGAAAGGCAGAGAATAAAATTTTTATAGCCTCTGGACATCCCCTGTTGTCCTTGTAAGGACGAAAAACGGGTCGACAAGATTTTGTCCAAACTACAGACGATTAGTTGACAATACCAAAAAGAATAGCTACCCAATACCAAAGATTGACGTCGACCTAAATAGACCTACAGGATTGCGATAATTTTTAACCTTGGAGTTAAAAAATAGCTACTGGAGTCCAAAGTCCGGAAAAATGCTGCTTTTAGTATTAGTTCTGGCCTATAGCATTTTATGCCATTTGGGCTTCGAAACGCTCCTGCCACTTTCAGACGTTTAATGGATAACAGCTTGAGCGAGTTCTCGTGAAAAATGTGCTTCATAAATTTGAGCGTCGTGATCGTTATTGAAAAGTCATTTGCGAACACTTGGGAAATTTAGAAAAAAGTTTTCAAGACACAAGGCATCAGCGCATACATAGCAGGAGAATACGCCACTTCCATAATCTGGACTGCTCTCGCTGACATTCTCTCATCCTTTATTGTCTGACACCGCACAAAGAGAAAATTGACCATCTTCTATTGGAACGCCAACGGAATACGAAAAAACTGCCCGAACTTAAACACTTTCTGCAGGAACACGACGTGGACATGGCTCTACTAGGATAAACCCGACTCACTGTAACAAGACAACTCTAAATTGCTAACTACACGACTTACAGGAAAGACAGAATGCTACAACCTGGACAGCAGGTACACGGTGGGACAGCAATTCTGGTACACAGACGAATACATCACTTACCAACCGACATTCCGTACACATACATGGACTCCGTTGCAGTAAAAATTAAAACAAACCACTCACATTTAAAATTGGTAGCTGCATACAGAAGTCCTAGAAACATCCGCGTAAGGCCCGAATACATAGATTTACTTTTCGGCGATGACACACCGACACTAATCACTGGAGACCTAGCCGCAAAACACACTTTATAGGGTTCCAGAGTGAACAACCAGGACGGCATCATCCTCTACACACACGCGATGGGAAAAGACTTCGACGTACTTGGACCGGACCATCCGATACGAATACCGACAAAAGCTACTGATCCACTTAACACACTGGACATCATGGTAATAAAAAGCATCCCTTACCATATATCGACAGAAGTCATCGAGGACTTAAGCTCCGACCATCTCTCAGTCATCGCCACCATACATACAAACCTTACAACACGGTACAACAGGACAATTCACACAACAAACTGGAGAAAATTTAACGAATTTCTCCAACGACACATTCCACACCAAGACCGTGCATTTATATTTGCAATGCTCCACCCGAAGGTACTACATTGGCCAAGAGGCGAGTTTTTTGTTGCCTGGAAATTTAGAATTTTGCCGAACCCTTGCTGTTCCTTGCAAGGTAGGGATCTTTAACGTGCGTGACAACACTCACACACGGGAGCTCCATTTAACCTCTCATCCGAACGAGGGCATAATTTTTGTGAAAAATGCTCACTTGCCATTTTTCAAGCAGTTGGCCGTGTCGGGATTCGAACCCAAGACCTTGGGATTCGTAGTCTTACGCTTACTACATTGATCCACAGCAACGCTCCGCACCAAGACCCCAACATCGTTTCAATAGCAGACCTAGACTCAGCAGTAACAGAACTAACAAGCACATTAAAAGCAGCCCTACGACACTGTACAAGGACAATCCCACTAAAGGACAGAAAAAACGAGTTGCCACACTACATAAAAGATTTGATCAAAGAGAAGCCCTAACCTGTGAGAAGATGGCAACTCATGAGAAACAGCGAAGAAGACAAGACCGAACAACAAACAACAAGCGTTAAAAATTTTACTACAAGAGTTCACCTAAGACTATTGAACCATACACGTTAGAACCACCTTAGACAGGAAACAAAACTTATTCCAACTGAACAAGTGACAAACGACTCCCGACTCCACTTCAAGGGCAACAGGACTACTGTATGCTGAACGAATCTACAACAGCATCCTACACTTAAAATACTTCCCAGACATAAAAACACGCAACAGTTGTGATGATCTCCAAGTCGGGGAAAACCAAGACACAGGCCAAAAACTACCGTCCTATATCCTTGCTAAACTGAAGCCACACCTGAAGATCCGAGAAGAACAGATTGAATTTAGAGAGCACCACTCCACGACGCATCAGATCATCAAGCTGGTCGATTACGTTGCCGACAACTATAATAAAAGAAAAGCCACCGTAGCAGTTTTCTTAGACATGGAGAAGGCCTTAGACACAATCTGGCATGCTGAACTGCTTTACAAACTGAAAATTATACACCAAGTTCCATCCAGCTACCTGAGACTACTTGCCAGTTATCTAAGTGGAAGGTCGCTGCAAGTCAAAGTGGAAGATCAACTTTCAAACTCCACACCAATCCAAGCAGGCATACCACAGGGCGGTTGTTTATCACCCGCCCTGTTCAACGCATACCTTTATGATTTCCCTAGTGAGAGGAATGTGAGATGCACCTTCTACGCTGACGACACCATCCTGCTGGCGGATTGCCTCCTCTCTGCAACCGCAACATCCAAAATTTAAAAACAACTGCACTCTCTGCCACAATGGTTCGACACTTGGAGAATGAAACTCAACGCAGACAAGACCGAAACAATTTGATTCTGCAAGCGTAAACCAACATTACACCAACCTCCCACATTAATGGGCAGATTTATCTTTATAAAAGAAGTGTAGAACGTTCAAAACCTCTTATCATATCACGCACTTTATACGTATTCAAATCCTTTGTTTTGGACTTCTTCTTCACATTCATTTATATTATGCAAATTCAATATTCAAATAAAAAATATAGAAAAATAATGTCTTACAACTAAAAATCTAACCTGGTCTATTTCTTCGCTATTTCCTTCTCGTAATTGAAGCATCAGCTAATATTTCCCATGCATTAAGCCATCCATTTGAATAAAAATTATCTTCCCCCAATTCAGGATTATTACATGCCCATTCGAAATATTGTTTATCCACACGCTTGAACCATTGCATTTAAATTGTTGCCATCACCCTCTGGACTACCATTGTTAACTTATACTTATGCACCCCAATTTATTGTCATCTCATTCAGACTTATTACTTCTTATCAAACTCTCCAAACTTTGAATACCATCTATTCTCAGAATATTGTATTATTCTCCCCGGCTTCAGAACTTGGATTTTTCTCCCCGGCTTTAGAAGCCGTTTAATTGGCAATCGTAATTTTTATCTTCGCACTTATACAATTTTTCACTTTGAATTATTATTACGTATCACTTTATTTCATAGTGGCGCACCTCGGACTTTGTTGAGTTGAAAACAGAGTTCGTTATCACTGTACCTGTTAATATATCATTGACCTCCTACTACATCAGTGGGTATGGTCTACAAACTCGTCGCTCATTTTAACCAATCAAATAATTATATTTAAAGTAGTTTCTGATGTAATTTTCTATGCTTTCAAATAATTGTGACCTGGTCGCAGGTGCTTCGTTATCAAACATGCGGTGTTTTGACAAATCTAATCGCTTTTCCATAAACAACTAATGCAATTCGACTTTCAATTTTTATATCTGCATGTTATTTACGCAATTTTTTAATCTTCTTTCTTATCAAAAATGGTTAACTATTTGTACGCTTTTATATGCTTCCTGAAGGTCTATTTCTTATCTCTGTATTAACCTAATTGTTTGGAACTCTTTTCAATGCGTGTTTAACTACACTTTATTATGTTTACTTATAAAAATACGCGTGCTTCCACTGAAAAATATCATTACTCGCCTTACCTAAATTAACTAAAACTTTATCTACATGGTGTTAAATATTTACTATCTACTTAATGCATGTCTTCCTTATTCCTACGCTAACTATGCGTCTTCCTATGTCTATCTGCGTCGCTTAAAACTATTTATACTTTATATACAGGGTATTGACTGCTTACTATTTACAAACTATCTCCATTTCTCAATTCTTTACTAAATAAATGCAGTTTTTTGCTTCCTATGGTAATTTCTCATTTCTAATCAACCTTTACTGTCAAGTATACCCTTAAACAACCTCTTATCACAGCAATATATATATATATATATATATATATATATTGCTGTGGAACTCGGGTAAAATCTTTACCAACCATAAATATTTTCGAAAATTTTATAAAATTTTCAAAACTGGAAAGTTCAAAAATGAAATAATACAAAAAAAAATTCTTACCCGTTTTCCTCTCTTCCTCTGTTGAATGGCCTTCTTCAACTGCTACCGGCTAGCTCATTTGGACCTCCTTTTGGATTTCTATATTCACTCTCATATTCTATCATTCACGCACACTCCCAATAAAACCACAAAATACAACCAACATACAGTCTTTTATTTATTTTATTTACAAATGCAATTCAATATTGTCCATATTTTATTGTTCCCGTTACACTTCAGTAAATCTTATTTTGTAATGTCCTGTATTTACCTTTTTAAATCATCAAACAAATAAAATGTACTCGAAGTAAATGGACCTTGAATAATACCTTCTCTAAAATTCCTTCTTTATAATTTATTTATTTATTTTAATAATCTAAGTAAACTGTGGGGTATGGTGAGCTTATAATAACCCAACTAATTCTGCATAATGTATGCCCTTCTACTTTGCATACTCTTAAAATATAAAAACAAAGCCATGTACTTTTCACAGAAATTTTACGTTCTGATGGAACGTTTAAAAGCTTTATAGACACTTTCAAATTTCTAGTTGAATACCGTAATAAAGTTATTTACACATATTCTGTTCAATACGCAAATAATTCACACTACCTTGAAAAACACTCTCATACGCCACCCCAATATTTACAGTTTATAGGAATCACAATTTTAAATCGTTACCTGGAAATTTCTAGAAGATCTCCGCTCTGTGGATGATACCATGTATTTTTCTCCCTGGTCTGCAGGTCGTTTCTCGCTATTACTAGACAAACCCCATCTAAGTTGATCCGCCAACGCCGCCTTCCGGTGTAACCAAATTCCAAATTCCATTTCAATTATACTTCTTTCACAGTAATCTACGTTACTTAATGTCCCGACACAAGTTGATTAAAATTATAGGTGATATCTCAATAAAAAATTGTAATCTCGGCACACTAACCGCGTTTTAATTAAGAGGCTACCACTAAGCAATACAATTTAAATGATTTGATAATACTTACAACTCGTGTTAACTTTCATACGTGCTTTTGGGACGATCGAAATAATAAGGGCACGAAGTTAAAAGAGAAGAGAGCGAGTGCTAGCTCTCTAGAGTGTTTATATCCTTCCAATGTAACCTCTCCTAGCCACATTTATCCGAAATCCGCTGCTCACAACAACACATTCCCACAATTTTGCACTCAACCCCATTTTCAAATCCGCGAATTTCAGTACCTCGTTATAATATTTTAAGAAAATTACGCTACACTATCCTCGTGTTTATATCAAGTCAAACTAAACATATCGACCAATCGTAGACCCATTGACGTTTCTTAAATCCCTCCTATACTATCTTGGTCTCATGCTTATACGTTTTCTACGTCTCTTTCTAACCTTGCTTGAGTGGTAGAAAATCGATATCCTTGTTTGTGCGCTGTCTACCACACGTGGACTTTCTACGTGAGTTAAATAACCGCTCATTAGTATTTCATGCTAAAACATCCGACCGTTTGTACAATCCTTAGAATAATTTGTTTGTTATCTACAAATTAAATAGAACTTGACATTTAGAAAATACGCAGGTGTTCAATCGTAACGTCTTAAATATCACTTCTACGAGTTGGATTTTCCACGTATTTCAACCCTACTGATATATTTGTACGTTAGCAACGCGTTTCACCTTGGTATTATTGGGTTTTTAAACGCTTTTATGCATATTAGACATCAATAATCGTTCAATTAAATTCAAATTAATTAATAAATTAATGGCATTGGCTTCTACCATTTAATTTCTTAGCAAACCTACTTCAATTTCATTAATTATTTATAAAATTTCGTTAATACCTGATACTTAAAAATGAATTAACTAATATAACTTTCGCACGTAATTTCTGGTTGTTCGTTATTCAAGCTCTCACTCAGCCTCACCAAGAAATCCCGAGGCCTTCCGAAGAATTTCGAAAACTACCGAAGACCTTTGGACCTCTTCGAACCGTGTATATATTTGTTTACTTAGTATTTATGTTCCTAATTGGTTCCACGAGCAACCACGAAGCCTTCCGAAGATTACCGAAGACCGATGAAGACTTCCAAAGTGCTTTAAATTGCATAAACTGTTCATTTTGACTCTTACTCGTTTATTTGTGTACTTATGAACTTTCTTTTTATTTCTTTTGTTTGTGAACATTAAACATAACAGTGATAAGTTTACATACTTGCAGACGCCGCCCACTCGTACAATAACAGGGTTAGGTTCGACAAGCGAGTATGCCACTCGGGGTTGTTCTATTTCCAGCTCGTGTATTTTGATATAGGTAACAGTACGAATACTGCTCAAACTCCCGCGTATATTTAAACGCGTGCATAGATGCACGCACGCAAATACACACGTACGCTCACACACACACCCCCACACGAATTTTAATAATGAACAATATACGTGTTTGGAAAATTTTCCTACTAAGTAAAATAACAGACTAATATAATGCACTTCAGGTACACCTATAAAAATATTTAAAAGTACGAGTTTTATTAACAATCCTTAAATGAAGTCTTCGTTAATATAGATTCTCATATTTCAAAAATACGAAATATGCGAAGTTCTGCTTACGCTTGAATAGATGCTAGAAATTCAGAATACAAATATTAAATATTTGCATCAATTTTCTAGTAAAAGAGCGAAAAATTTCAAATTTCTATACGACAATAATACACAGGGCAAAGAATCATTATGCAAACGATTGTTTTATAGCATGATTAAGTTGAAATGTGCGTGTCTTTCGCACTTGTTAATAACAGTCAACTTACATTTCTTGATGATACTGTATACACCTTAGTACTACTGTCTGCTTTTAGTCAACGTAGTGCCTCCCCCACTAACAAATACGTTTGACACACTAGTGTATTTAACTGGAGATCGTTCTTGAAGATTATGGTTTACTAGGTTGTTTTGCATTTTTATTAGATTGTCCGTTTTTTTTTTATGGCCGAGTTTCCTTTTGCTGCATTACTAAGTACAATATATTATGAATATTTCTTAGACCCTTCTTAGCGACGCCTGAAGTTTGTAGTTGCTATTGTCCCAGATATTCAATATTTTCTTTTATATAAAGAAAGTAAAAAATTATGATAGCATGTACGTAAATGGAACACTCATTTCCGAAAGCGTTTGTACGATTATCAACAAAGGCGTTGTTCTCGAAGTTAGAAATTGATTGTAAGACCTGTAATGAATGTGTTAAAAAGAATTAAATTTTTCGCAGTTATAAATTTATCGCCATTTCGAATGGACCTGCACCTTGCCGAAGTTCTAGATTACTAGAACAGGTGAAATGGCTTGTGTATTCTAATGAGCTGAAGAGCCAAACTACAGGTCCAACCAAAGTAGTAGGATCGTTAGTGGGGAACCAGACTAGGACAGGTCCCCGAAAAAGGGCAGCGGCTCTTTCGGTACTTAGATTGGCAGAAACCATAGGGGTTGGTATGGCAGTCTAAGACCGCGATGTGGAAGGCAACGGGAAACCACCACATTACCTGCCAAGTACAGGGCGCATTTAAATTGAAATAAACACGATGGCATTCTCTGGGGTAAAAGATTCCTGAGTTAAAATAGTCCCCCATTTGGATCTCCGGGAGAGGACTACTCGGAGCACTAGACATAGTAGGAATCAGCAAAGTTCAGTGGCCAGAGGCGGGGGACTTTTGGAGTGGAGACTTCAGGGTAATACATACAGGAGCAGAGGAAGAAAATTCGGGTGTGGGAATAGTTATGCGAAAAAAGATAGGACACTGTGTAGAAAATTACTTACAAAAGAACGAAAGAGTACTCATGGTTAGATTAGAATCTAAACCAGTAAACACAGTAATAATACAAGTATACAAGCCCACCTCTACCTACAGTGACGAAGAGGTAGAAACGATCTACAAAGATATCGAAGACATACTAAGATGCGTAAAAGGACATGAAAATTTAATAATTACGGGGGATTTTAATGCCGTGGTAGGTGAGGGTAGGGAAGGAGCGGTAGTAGGTTTATTTGGTTTAGGCACAAGAAACGACGGGTGAAATAGGTTGCTAGAATTTTGCGACAAGAACAATTGAATCATCACAAACACATTATTTCACCATCATGCTAGAAAACGATATACGTGGAAGTTGCCAGGAGATATAGGGAGATGTCAAATAGATTACATTCTTGTTAGACAACGGTTTAGGAATCAAGTAAAAGACTGTAGAAGCCACTCATAAGCAGATATAGACATTGACCACAACATCCTAATTATGAAGGTCGCACTTAAATTAAAAAATTTGAAAAAAAGAAACGGAAAAAGGCACTTTGAGTTTGAGAAACTAAAAGATAAAGATATTCAATAAAGATTCGAAAAAAATCAAACGAATTGTTGAAAGATACCGGAAAAATATCTGATACTAAGGAAGTAGAAACAGAATGGAATAACATTAAATCCAGCTTAGACATGGCAGCCAGAGATATTCTGGGGTATACACAAAAAGAAAATAAGAAACCAAGGATAACAAAGGATATCTTGAATTTAATAGAAGAAAAACCAATATACAAAAATAAACCAGACGAACCCGGAAAACAGATACAAAACCATAAAATGGGAAATTATTTCGCAAATGCAACATTAGTAAGTTGGTGAAAATGCGTATAACTTGTGTTTAGATACCTGGTTATACGTGCAAATATCAATACGTATGAGTTACTTTTTCAGCGTGTAGTTAGTTGTGGTGAAAGTATTTCTCCACTGGAAGTCGTTAAAACATTTCCAAGCTGTTAGCCAATAAATTTATCTTCATCATTAAGTCTAACCTGCACATTTCCCTAAAATTTGCACAGTCTGCATCTATCACTATCTGATCTAGGTTCACATCTACCTCCTTTTTCCTACCTCTGCTTGTAATATATCCCATACTATTACCAAAAATGCTTTGGAACGTATTCAGCCCGTCTATTTTTCCTATTTTTTTTCACAGATATTTTCATTTCCTTACTATTTTTAAAACCTATTTGTTATTAACTTTGTCTGCCCATGATATCATCCTCATGCATCTGAAGCACAACATTTCAAAAGTCTGCTACCGTTTTTCTGTCTGCTTTTCCTACTGCCGTCTTTCATAGGCATGCTGTGCTGTGCTCCACGCATATGCTTTCCACAATTTTGTTCTTGTTTCTATGTTTGTTGTTTTTGATCATAGGCGCTGTTCTTTTTTGTTAGGTGTTGTTCGGTCTCCTATTGTTTACAAATTTATACCCTATTTCCCAATATTCAGAGGAATTTGGAGGGGGCCGGCTTCGTGGTGTAGTTGGTATGCGTATGACTACAACGCTCAAGGTCCCGGGCTCGAAACACGACACGGTCTGCTTGAAAAAAGTTAGACGAGCATTTTTCACAAAAATACAACCTCGTACGGATGAAGGGAAAATGGAGGTCCCGTGTGTGTGTTGTCACGCACGTTAAAGATCCCTACCTTGCTTGAAACAAAAAGGATTCGGCAAAATTCAAAATTTTTCAGGTAAAAGAAACTCGCTTTCTGACCAATAAAGTACCTTCGGGTGGAGTATTGGAAAATCACATGTAGGTTGTGAGGGGGCTAAACAGCCTGTGGCTGCCAAGCTCTCCCAGCACTTGAACTATTGCCGATTTCATATTTTTTCCAAGATATCTTTTCGCACAGTCAATATTAGTTGCCTATATTTCACCACCAACACCTATAGTTGTTTATAATAATCATCAGATTTAGGTTTTCCGTCTCAAAACTGGTTGGACACATACCTCCACTTATTTATATTCTGAGCTAGCTTACACAGTTCCCTGAAATTCCCACACAGCCTATATACAGCTCGGTTCCTCTTCTATTGTTTTCTAATTACATGCCCGAACTTCAGTGGTATATGCAGGGGTTAAGTAGCCTGTGGCCGCCAAGATCCCCACCACTTAGACATTTGCTGAATAAATAGCTTTCAGTAAATTCTTTCGTACAATTAATATTCCACAACCAATACCTGTAGTTTCTTATAATAATCATCATACTTAAGTACGGTTATTTTTTCGTCATAAGTTTATCCATCTTGGATGCGTGCCTCCATTGATTTCTATTCTGAGTTAGTCTACACATTTCCCTGGAATTCCTACAGCCTACATCTATCACTATCTGTGTGCAATAGTTTAACCTAGGTCTACTTCTACTTCTCTTTTTTCTTATCTCTGCTTCTAATATACCTCGCACAATTGCCTATTGCCGTAATATGTAGCCTAACATCCTATCTCTCCTATTTTTTACTGTTTTCCACATATTTCTTTCTTCCCCTACCATTTTTAGTACCTCTTTGTTCTTAACTTTGTCTGTCCGTGATATCTTCATCATTTGTCTGTAGTTGTAGCTTCTACCTTTTTCTTGTCCGCTTCTCCTACTGCCCAGGCTTCACAGCCGTACAGTGCTGTGCTCCACACATGTTTAAAGCAATCTTTTCCTTGTTTCTATGTTTGTTGTCTTTGAACACATAGGTGCTTTTTCTTGTTAAATTGTAGCACAACCTTGTGCAAATCTTTGTTTTATATATATGCGCTTTTCCCATCTTGCGTTATTTGGTTTCCTAGGTAGTAGAAATCCTTTACCTCTTGTAAGTTCGTGATACCTATTTGTATTCTTGTTTTTTATTTATTTTCCACTCCTTTGCATACTTATATTTTAGTTTTATTTTTGTTAATTTTCATACCGTATCTCTCTGTTAGAACCGTTTCCATTTCATTAAGAGCAGCTTCTAACTCTTCCTTGCTAGATGCTAATACCGCCATATCTTCTGCAAATCTAAGCATATCAATTTTTTGTTCTTGAATAGTAATTCCAAATGCCTTCCTGCATTTGACAGTATTCATTGCCTCTTCAATGTACAAGTTAAAAATTAATGGGGATAGGGCACATCCCTGTCTCACCCCTTTCCTAATATTTACTTCTCTAGGTTCCTGCTCTAATTTTATTACTGCTGTATGCTCTTTCCATAAGCTATGTAATATTCGTCTATCCCTATAACTCATTTCAATATTTTTGAGTATTTTAAACATATTTCTACATTTTACATTGTCGAATGCTTTTTCTAGATCTACAAACTCTATATACACGCTTTCCCCTTTTTCTATTGCTTTTTCCATTATCACTCTCAGAGCTAAAATAGCCTTCCGTGTTCCCCTGTTTCGCCTAAACCCAAATTGATCTTCTCCTAGTATTTCTTCAGCTTGTTTTTCCATTCGTCTTTGTACAATTCTTTATCACTACAAAGACACAAATAGATGGCTGTACAAAATATTTTAACGTAAATGAATAAGCACAAAGTCCTTCGTAATGCACTCGCAATAAATATCTAGAGGAATCGGTATATTTTAGGCTTTAGATTAATATTTTATAACGGACCATTCATGATAAATATAAAGCGTTCCCTAAATTTTGCAACAAACTTTAAAAGGTGAAGGTATAGTTCTAAATACGAAAAAATTTTTTTAAGTACAAGGGCGTTGAAAAATTTTTGTTTTGCTTCTAGCTCTTAAAATATTAGAGATACAGAAATAATATTCAGCCAAATCCTGCAGCTTCCCAGCAGCCTGTGGATGTTACGCCGCGCCATACATCGTAATTATGAATGTCGCACTTAGATTTAAAAATTTGAAAAAGAAAGGGAAAAAATCACTTTGACTTTGAGAAACTAAAAGATAAAGATATTCAAGAAAGATTCGAAAAAAATCAAATGAATTGTTGAAAGATACCGAAAAAATATCTGATACTAAGGAAGTAGAAACAGAATGGAATAACATTAAATCCAGCTTAGACATGGCAGCCAGAGATCTGGGGTATACACAAAAAGAAACTAAGAAACCAAGAATAACAAAGGATATCCTGAATTTAATAGAAGAAAAAAGAATATACAAAAATAAATCAGACGAAACCGGAAAACAGATACAAAACCATAAAATAGGAAAT
Organism: Platerodrilus igneus; assembly: GCA_036346225.1. NCBI lineage: Eukaryota > Metazoa > Arthropoda > Insecta > Coleoptera > Lycidae > Platerodrilus > Platerodrilus igneus. The sequence goes on from JARFIW010001226.1 coordinate 9,029,717, forward strand.
TATTTCGCAAATGCAGGAAAGCTAAAGAACAATGGATTGATGAAAAGTGCAAAGAGATACAAACTAAGACGGAAATAGGAAAGACAGATGAAGCATACAAACTAATTAGAATCAATTTTAGGGATATAAAACCGTATAGTAAAAATATAAAGGACGCGGGAGGAAACGCCATTATAGAAAATGTATAAAGAAAATGGGTAGATGGCAAGAATATATAAGGAATTTATATTCAGGAGAGAAACTAACAGCATTAGAACAGGAATCAAATATTGAAAATGATGACTTGGGATATCCTATACCTAGAGATGACTTCGACATTAAAGGGTCTGGAAAATGGTAAGGCGCCGGGTACAGATAAGGTACAAGCGGAAACTCTAAAAGCCGCTGGACGAGCAGTAACAGAATGTCTCTTCCAACTTGTAAGCTATATGTATGAGACAGGCGAGATACCCAATGATTTCAAACGTAGCATCATAGTAACTATACCAAAAAAGAAAGGCGCGTATAGGTGTGAAGATTTTTGAACAATAAGTTTGAGTGAACACATGTCTAAAATATTAACTAGAATTGTACAAAGACGAATGGAAAAACGGGCTGTTCGAGAGGAAAGGAAGGATTGAATAATCAAAAATAGGTTGGAAGAGAAGTTGACTGCTTTAATTTAATTGAGGTTTGACTATCAAAAGAGGTCAAAGGCAGAATGAAGATCTACGAGTAGGGCGATTGCATATTTATGTGGATAGAATTGGACTGTCAAGATGAGCGAGTGAACTGTTCGCTCTGCGTTATGATTTGGCAGTGAAACTCTACTGGTTAAGAAATAGTAAGGAGTGCAGTTCCTGTATGCATTGAGCTTAAGAAGACTAACTTGTTCTAGGAATGTTTCGTGGATTGGAATTAGGGCTATAGGTCTGAAATTTGAGATTTTCCGGAGGCTTTATTGGTTTCAGAATGAAAACCATGGAAGCTGATTTGAAATAATTGGGGAAGGTTCCTGAGGATTGTCATTTTTAGAACAGTAAGTGAATAAATTCCCTGATTAGGGGGTTAGAATTTTTTCAAAATAGTCTTTATGATTTAATTTGGACCTTGGGCTTTGTGCGGGGATCGTTTGGCTACGAGGGAACTTAGAAGGTTAATATCCAAGTCGGTGTCTAGGGCGCTATCTCGTGGGGTTAAGGAGTTGGTGATCAGAAGTTGCTGTGCTTAGGTGGAGGGGATGGCCGAATCTAACAAAATAGACATGGTGTTTTTAAAGCTGGTCGGAATTGCATGCAATGGAGTGGTTAGGATATAAGCTTGAGGGGATTTTATTACTTTACGGTAGGTGGTTCAAGAGTCTGACTGCTGTTTTTGGATGACCTTGTAGTCGTACTGTTTCTTAGAGATAATCCCGGTATGCTTGTTGTTTTGGCGTGTATTTTTCTTAATCTTCTTTGGGAATTAAACCACTCATAGTCGTTAAAACCGTCTTTATTTACGTTTCGAATACCAAAGAAGATTAAGAGAAATGTTTCGTAGAGGGTTTAATAAAATTTGTTTTGTCATCTGTCAACCAGATTGTTGATTAAGGCCGCGTATGTGTTGATTTTTCTTGCTCTTTGTAGCCTATGTTTTGTAGATAAGAATGTGCGTCGTACAGTGGTAAGTTTAGGTGTCCACCACGGCGAGGCTAGTATGGTATAGTGTTTTCGTAGATGAATTCAGTGTGGTCGTTTTGGATGACGGATTTGGCTAAAGAATAGGAGTTGGAGTCTGCGCGAGCGTTGGATTGAAAAAGGAGGGATCAGCCTCATCAAAGAGTCTAAGCATAGGATTCAGGCTGCTTTGCGTGTCAAGTTGGTGTGTCGATGTCTTTCCTGTATTTGAAATAGGCGGAGATTAAACAAGTGGTATCTGTTTTCCATTGAAATTGAATTACTGTGATTTGAAGAGATGAGAGGAAAGCAAGGTAGGATGCGTTCATGCGTGGATCAGATGTGGTAATGGCAGCGGCAAGATCTAGGTCCATGGTTTTAGGATGACTATAGGATCGAAAATTAAGGGATTTTATTATTGACTAGATATGGTACTTGGACTAGTGCAATGTGAAATTTAAGGTGTAGATGGTGTTGGACAATTCTAGATTGGCTGCTCAAAAATATTGGAGACTTATTTAAATGGCTCGCATACCAGGGTGTGAATTGTGCGGGGCTAGTGACTGCTAGTGTCTAAAACCCATAGTTCGTGTATAGTATGGTCATGTGCAAGGATTGCTTGCATATAGGACATGCGGAACTATTGATAGGGTTGCCGCATAAGCGGTTGATTCGGAAGCAATTGGCACAAATGGGAGCGGTAGTGGTCGGATTAGGGCAGTCTTTGCTTTGTATGGGGCGGCGCAACGTCTACAGGCTGCTGGGGAGCTGCAGGATTTGGCTGAATATTACTTCTGTATCTCTAATATTTCAAGAGCTAGCAGCAAAACAAAAATTCTTCAACGCCCTTGTACTTCAAAAATTTTTTTCATATTTACAACTATACCTTCACCTCCCAAAGTTTGTTGCAAAATTTAGGGAACGCTCTATATTTATCATGAATAAAATATTAATATAAAGCCTAAAAAGTATACCGATTCCTTTAGATATTTATTGCGAGTGCATTACGTTAAAATATTTTGTACAGCCATCTATTTGTGTCTTTGTAGTGATAAAAAATTGTACAGAGACGAAGGGAAAAACGGGCTGAAGAAATACTAGGAGAAGATCAATTTGGGTTTAGGCGAAACAGGGGAACACGGTGGGTATTTTAGCTCTGAGAGTGATAATGGAAAAAGCAATAGAAAAAGGGGAAAGCGTGTATATAGAGTTTGTAGATCTAGAAAAAGCATTCGACAATGTAAAATGGAGAAAAATGTTTAAAATGCTCAAAAATTATGAAATGAGTTGTAGGGATAGACGAATAGTACATAGCTTATGCAAATAGCATACATCAGTAATAGAATTAGAGCAGGAACGTAGAGAAGTAAATATTAGGAAAAGGGCGAGACAGGGATGTGCCCTATTACTATTAATTTTTAACTTTGTACATTGAAGAGGCAATGAATACTGTCAAATGCAGGAAGGCATTTGGCATTACTATGCAAGAACAAAAAATTGATATGCTTAGATTTGCAGAAGATATGGCGGTATTGGCATCTAGCAAGGAAAAGTTAGAAACTGCTCTTAATGAAATGGAAACGGTTCTAACAGAGAGATACGGTATGAAAATTAACAAAAAAAACTAAATATTAGTATGCAAAGGAGTAGAAAATAAATCAAAAAGAAGAATACAAAAACAGGTAACACGAACTTACAAAAGGGGATTTCTACTACCTAGGAAAGCAAATAACGCAAGATGGGAAAAGCGCAAATATATAAAACAAAGATTAGCACAAGGCCGTGCTACATTTAACAAAAAAAAGCAACTACTGTGTTCAAAGACAACAAACATAGAAACAAGGAAAAGAGTGCTTAAAACATGTGTGGAGCACAGCACTGTACGGCTGTGAAGCCTGAGCAGTAGGAGAAGCAGACAAGAAAAAGTTAGAAGCTACAACTACAGACGAATGGTGAAGATATTACGGACAGACAAAGTTAAGAACAAAGATGTACTAAAAATGGTAAGGGAAGAAAGAAATATGTGGAAAATAGTAAAAAATAGGAGAAATAGGATGATAGGCCACATATTACGGCATGAGGCAATTGTGCGGAATATATTAGAACCAGAGATAAGAAAAAAGAGAAGTAGAGGTAGACCTAGGTTAGACTATTGCACACAGATAGTAAAAGATGTAGGCTGTAGGAATTCCAGGGAAATGTGTAGACTAGCTCAGAATAAAAATCGATGGAGGCACGCATCCAAGATGGAAAAACTTATGACGAAAAAATAACCGCACTTAAGTATGATGATTATTATAAGAAACTACAGGTATTGGTTGTGGAATATTAATTGTATGAAAGGATTTACTGGAAAACTATTTATTCGGCAAATGTCTAAGTGTTGGGGATCTTGGCGGCCACAGGCTTCTTAACCCCCTGCATATACCACTGAATTTCGGTGAAATCGGGCATATAGTTAGAAAACAATAGAAGAGGAACCAAGCTGTATATAGGCTGTGTGAGAGTTTCAGGGAACTGTGTAAGCTAGCTCAGAATATAAATAAGTGTCTAACCAGTTTTGAGACGGAAAGTCTAATGACAAAAAAATAAGCGCAGATAAATCTGCTGATTATTATAAACTACTACAGGTGTTGGTGGTAAAATATCGACAACTAATGTTGACTGTGCGAAAAGATATCTTGGAAAAAATATTAAATCGGCAATAGTTCAAGTGCTGGGACAACTTGGCAGCCACAGGTTGCTTAGCCCCCTTCACAACCTACATGTGATTTTTCAATGCTCCACCCGAAGGTACTACATTGGTCAGGAAGCGAGTTTCTTTTACCTGAAAAATTTTGAATTTTGCCGAATCCTTTTTGTTTCAAGCAAGGTAGGGATCTTTAACGTGCGTGACAACACACACACACACACACACACACACACACACACACACACACACGGGACCTCTATTTTATCTTTCATCCGAACGAGGGCATATTTTTGTGAAAAATGTTCGCCTAACATTTTTCAAGCGGACCGTGTCGGGGCGTTGTAGTCAGACGCATACCAACTACGCCACGGAGCCGCCCCCCTCCACATACTTCTGAATATTGGGAAAATAGGGTATAAATTTGTAAACAATAGAAGGGGACCGAACAGCACCTAACAAGAAAGAACAGCGCCTATGATAAAAGACAACAAACATAGAAACAAGAACAAAATTGCGGAAAGCATATGCGTGGAGCACAGCACAGTATGCCTATGAAATACGGCAGTAGTAAAAGCAGACTGAAAAACGGTAGCAGACTTTTAAAATGTTGTGCTTCAGATGCATGAGGATGATAGCATGAGCAGACAAAGTTAATAACAAACGTTTTAATGCATTTTTGGGGAATAGTAAGGGATGTATTACAAGCAGAGATAGGAAAAAGGAGTTAGATGTAGACCTAGATCAGATAGTGATAGATGCAGACTGTGCAAATTTCAGGGAAATGTGCAGGTTAGACCTAATGATGAAGATAAATTTATCGGCTAACATCTTTAACGACTTCCAGTGGAGAAATACTTTCACCACAACTAAGTACACGCTGAAAAAGTAGCTCATACTTATTGATAGTTGTACATATAACCAGGTTTCTAAACACAAGTTATACGCACTTTTCACCAACTTACTAATGTTGCTTTTCTAACGTACCAAAAACAAAAATTTGCTACAGAAAAAGCAACCCTATAGCCGACAACTCGCAAATGAATCAGTAACTCGCGATTCTGGAACAGCAGAACTGCTTCAACATAAACTGCTGTTTGCGGTCAGTCCAACCATCGTCCGTTTCAGATAACCGGATAGAAACTGTTACGCTATAGCGTTACGTTAAATAGAAAACGGATGCAAAAAGACGAAAATTAACCTTAAACAGACAACTTAATATTTATATACCCCGTATATTTTGATTTCATGAATAATAATGTTCACTAAGCCTAACATTGCAAAAATATTTTGTTCTATTAAAAGAAATTCGGTTCATAAATGAAAAAAAAAACTACACAATAGTAGTTTTATTTCTGGGTAATACATATGACAATGTAACTCAGGTTCATAAAATATTTTAAAACCATAAATCAAAATAAACATAATTGCCCTAACTGTAAATTTTCATAGTGTCGTTATGTCATTTTAAGGAAGTTTTTAAGATAAAGAACTAAATAACCGTGAAATTATTAGGGGAGATAGATTTTGGGTCTTTTCGAGCGACTTTCTGAAAAGTATCTTCAAAAAACTCTTCTATCGATTTTCATTTATACAGACTAACAGCTGGAATTTTTGAATTACAAGTACATTATATTCATTAACGTATTGAGATCAAAATTACTCTAAGTTGATATTCACTGAATTAAATAAAACAAAAAATTAGGATGCGTAGCTAAACAACCAACAAGGTTAAAGTTGTGAAGCTCAAAATTGACTGGCCATCTTGGGTTTTCGAGAGTATTTATGTTGTCACTGCCACTCACATTGCTTGTGGGAACTGCAGAGCTCATGTCTGCTATTTCCTTTATTTATTTATACAATACAAAGTAACAATCTTAATTCTAACAATAAGTTTCTTACAGTCTATTGTGACCTGCACTTGCAATGTCAACCTATGTCTGACATACAATATATTCACATCCGTCCTCATGTCTGGTTTATGAACTTCCATTAACCTTTTGTAATCTGTCTTTCATTTATACATTGTTGCATCTAACTTAAGTTTTAACGATTCTATTTAATTATGCATATATATATATATATATATATATATATATATATATATGATTTGGGGGATATATAACTCGCGCCCTTTATTAAATCCACGAGTTTGATACTACGGTACAACAACAACGATTTAGACTCAAATAAATCCACTGCGAACGCAAATAACTAAAACTCTGATACCTGTCGAGCTCTTCGAAGTTCTTCGATCCGCTCTAGAAAACGACGCAGCGGGATTTTATCCCGAGCGCTAGAAAATTTTAAATTCCAATTTGACACTGGTTGGCTGTAATTGGAGGTAAGAAGGAAAGTAGGTCCAGAAGCAGGGACCATTTCAGGTTCCCAGTCCGATTCCGAATCTGAAGTAAGTAACGGTGATTTACTCAACTCAGCAGTAGAAGTGTCCGCAGGACTAGAAGCAGCGATGATAAATGAGAAAGAAGCAGCAATATTCCATAGACCATCGCGAAAATTAGGAACACAGTGTACCAAATTCCAAAAGTTGATATCCAGAATAAGTTGGTGAGAAACTTAAAGATTAATGTGGAGGAAACGGAACCTAAGATGGTACATTTAGAATTGTCAACAAAAGTACAGAAACGAGAAGAGAATGTATAAAGAGGGAGATGTAGGTAACGTAAGCGGGATCGGGAATATAAAGTTTATTGGGATGGGCAGGTTTAAGGTTTTAGGCGTGTCAGATGCTCCTAGCACCGGATGCATCGTTAAGTTCATAGATTCAAGGAGAAACAACTTTACTGATGGCGAAAAAACTAAGGAATTTAGGAGCGAATTTAGCATTAAAATGATGTGAAGTGTCGGACAGAGTGAAATTACTGCGCCAAACAGAATTGAATAATTGAAAACCAACAGAACGCCGTTGGAGATTATAGCGCATATGGATGTTACGGTAAGTAGCGGAAAGATGGGTAATTGGATACCATTTCTAGAAATTTATCCCACTTTCTCCTCCCGTTCATTTACATTTCCAATGCTCCACCAGAAGGTACTACATTGGCCAGGAGGCGAGTTTTTTGTTTCCTGGAAATTTAGAATTTTGCCAAACCCTTGCCGTTCCAGCAAGGTAGGAATCTTTAACGTGCATGACAACACTCACACGCGGGACCTCCATTTAACCTCTCATCCGAACGAGCGTGTAATTTTTGTGAAAAATGCTCACCTGCCATTTTTCAAGCAGTCGGCCGTGTCGGGATTTGAACCCAGGACCTTGGGATCCGTAGTCTTACGCTTACTACATTGATCCACGGCGACGCCTACTTTTTCCTCCCGCAGTTGTCTACTGTTAATTCTCTGCAAAAGCTAGAGGAGGAATGTTTGTAACTCGAACGGAAAAGAACCCTCGATGTAACGTCGGAGCTTTTTAATTGCCCATAGCACTGTCAGGCACTCCTCAGTAATTGAGTAGTTGAGTTCAGGCTTGGAAAGCAAACGATTGATGCTTCCCGCTTTGGTTTGAATGCTACCCAAAAGTCAGACCTCCACCGAGAGCGAGTAGGTCGGTAGCTGCATCAGTAGTTCGCTTTCCAAGCCTGAGCGCAACTACTCGTAGATTTAATGAAGTACGCGTAAAGTTGGTTGCCTATCTACGCGATTTGAATTTATAGTAAACCTAAATTAAAATAAATAGAAATTGAAAGGGCTTTTAAAGCAATGAGGCCGTAAATTTTAAATATAAAGTAGAACGTAACACCCTCCTCCTGCAAATTTAAAAGGTCGGGGTAAGAAATAGAAGCAACAAATCAAACAATACACTAACAGGACAAGCCACAAGAAATTTCGTTTCGAAAAACAAAAGGAAAAACCGAAAAAATTTCATCCTTTTCGTAGACCGAATATACCGGATAAAGCTAAAAAATGTTGAGGACCATAGGAAAGAGAAAGGTATAGGATAGTAATCAACGAGGACCAAGATGGAATGACATAACACTGCAAAAGTCGTTGAAGGACGATGCTACGTTCAACGACGTAGTCTAAAATCGGCGAGTGGGCGGGGTATTATACCTACAAAAAAAATGTTAAGGGAGGCCTGAAATAAAAATATACTTACTCACGCACAATCAAACACTTACAAACTAAAAACCTCTAATTTAAAAAAAAATATATACAAAACACAATAGTACCAAAAATGAACCATTCGTAGGTACAAATATACAAATTTACGAATAAAAATAGAATCATTTTTAATATGGCGAGCTGCAGTTTTTAGGTCACCCCCTATATTAATTTTCAAACAAGAAAAAGGAACAAAATTACCCCATTAAAGACCACATCGCGAAATCAGCATTGTAAGTACGGAATTCTATACATAAAATTATCTTAATAAAGAAATCAGTAAACAGTATAATATCCTCGCACATACATACAACCAATCATTTTACCACCAACAAGGTGATGCATCCGTAGACCCGTGTACATATGTTGTTTCCAACAACTACCGGGTACCCATATAAGAAAATTCGTGTATAAACACTCACCCTCGAGTCACCACCGTCGGGTTGGCTCCTACCGTCTGTAAAAACGGTGCGAAACTGAGATGCACGTGATCCCGCCTTGGGATGGTGTTCCCATCACCACAACGGGCGACCATTTATTGTGGCTTTAAGGGCCATCGGAAGGAGCTATAGTAATTATAAGTAAAATTACTCACCACGCTCTAAAGCGTGCGCGAACTTTTCATACAGAAAACCGGAAACAACCAACCATTCTACACGTGTTTTCACTGTGTAGATTGATAAGCAAGTGAATATTAATTTCGTTTCACTAATGACCAAAGCTCAAAGTAATATTGTTGTTAAGGAACTAAAATTAGAAAAGCACGGTTTATTGGGATAATACGCGGTTTTAATTCGACGAAGCTTTCAATGGAAAACACATAAGAATCAATTATCTGATACTTAGAACCAGTTATTGCCTGTTTAATTTTAGCATAAACTTTACGTTGAGGAATTCTTAGAAGGAGATAGTAATCGAATTTATACAAATAGATAAATAAATTAACACGTGAAAAGGTTATTTTAATTTACCGAATTAATTTTCGTTTTTAACGCCAAAGGAATTTGAGTTGAAAATTATTAGACCGTGTATTTCTTATTAACAGAAAAAAATGTACGGGATGTTCAAAATAAACGTAACAACAAAAATCTCTAAAAAACAGCTAAGTTTTCAAATCGCAGGAAAAGAATATGTTTCTCACAAAAACTAAAAAGTAAGAAAAGAAACGAGGAAGAAAACCAACAGCAAAACCCAGGACGCGACAATAAGTTGTGGCGCCTTAAAGAAGCTAAAAAACGCCAAGAACGTTGAATAAAAAAATTCATGTATTTTAAGATGTGGCAACAAAGAATCGCATCAAACAAACATTCAAAGAGAGAAATAGCTAACTAGACCCAAAGTCGACTAAGTCTTAGTTTCCGAAGTGAAGAAGAAAGGTCTAGAAGCACATGAGGATCGAAAATTAAACAGAGTCAGAGCGAGAACTGACAGTAAGAAAAACCAACCAAAGGCAAGGGAAAGAAAAGTGGAAAAAAGGAACGAAGAGGCAATGTTAAAATTCAGAAACACTAAAGAAAGAACACAAGATCCGAAGGAAGAAAACAAAAACAAACCGATTTTGAATAGCGATATTTTCGACGCAAAGCCTTGCGTGTCAAATTTATATACACAAACTCTATATATTTTTTATATTAATTCAGTATTATACTTTACATTTAGTTATGTATTTTTGTTATTGTCTTTTCCGTTTTTTGAATTTGTATTGCTTTGAAAATTTGCGATATGTGTACAATTCTTTCTTAAATGGGAACTTCTAAGTTAATAATTTTTATAATTATGGTTACTCTTAAGAGTACTAATTAGACCTGGGTAATAAATGTGTATGTGTACAATTCTTTCTTAAATGGGAACTTCTAAGTTAATAATTTTTTTATAATTATGGTTACTCTTAAGAGTACTAATTAGACCTGGGTAATAAATGTGTATCAATATGTTGAAAGAGAAAAAAATAACACGAAGTTTGGGTTTGACAGACCCGACCCGTCGTCGAATGGAGTGATTTTGCAGTCACCCGTCAAACGGAGGGTAAAGCCACTATAAAACTTTCGTCGACAAAAACTTTACTATCACCTATTCCACTGTAAGTTTAATATTCTATCTGTTTTTAAGTTTTATTTTGTGTGAGTAAACCTATTAAAACTTTTATTATCAAATTTAAATCAACCGCCAAAATAAAAGATTTGTAACGCGTTGCGTTGCGTTAGATTTAAAAGTTAAATGGGTAAAAAGGAATTAATCTTGAATGGACAATCTTGTCATTGAAACATCCTGTATAACTTTGATTCCATGCGTAAGTGTTCAAAAATAAGACATTGCAGTAAAATCAATATTTTTATTAAAATTATAAACTTAAAACCGTAAATATATTCGTTTTATTCCTGTTAAATACATATTGGAACTTAACTCAGGGTTGTAAATTATTTTAAACCACAAAAATGTAAGCACAACATTTATAACTGTAAGCTAGTTATTTTTTATTATTTAAGAAAGTCTTAAAATCAAGTAAATAACAGTATATATATAATATATATAACCCCCTTATCACGTCTATATATATATATAAACGTGATAAGGGGTCACGAGAGGTCTTTGAAGTCTAATGCCTATAAATAAAGCCCACCCAAATATAAAAGAATCGGGAAGGAATAGAAATTTCCGAAAATTCTTAGCCATTAAAGTGCAAAGCGAAAACACAAGTCCGTGCGTCCTAATAACTCTAGTCTATACATAAAAACGTATTGTAAATACAAAGACATTAAAAAGGGAAGTAAAACACACTTTCTATGTATTTAAGGGCCTCAATATAAATCAATAATACAAGCGTACTTTTTAGCTATTAAAATGCAAAGTAAAGCACACTTCCCGTGTATTAAAATCTTCAATTTTAAATCAATAATACAGTCGTGTATGAAATTTAAGCTATATATGTAAAAATAATTACAATTAAAATACCTTAAAACGTATTACATGCAAACTTTACTAAAATGCAAGTCAATCATTTTAAACGTATTATAAATGCAAAGCCATTTATTTTCATTTATCGTAAAAACAATGCAAATTTTATTGAATTTTTATTAAATACGTGTGTAAAATACTCGTGTAAAAACTATGCAAATCTTTTGCATTTGTAAAACATTGAAAGCTTAATTAATTGACTAAATTGACCCCCGTGTGTCTATAACAAATTCATTTTTAAATAAAAAGCTTTATTCTTAATTTTCAGGATTAAGAATAGAATACGTCAATTAATACGAAATGTCGTATAAACTGATTAAATAAACAAACGTTTATTCTAAGAACCCGCACAAACATTAAATATCCACAATATCGATAAGAATTAATTTTATAACTTTCGCATTACTGTAGGAAGAGACGTGACGCTACGATCAACTCCTTATGTTAGACAAGGACAAACAGCGCCCGTCACTATACTCGTAAATCATTCGAGGGCGGCGATTTGACGCTAATGAAGTAATAAATACAGTTATTCCCAGAAATCTTACATGTTCTAGTTGAGTAATCTTTCGAATTGAATCCAGAAAACTCTAGAGAACCATTACGTAATTAAGTAAACTGCTTATAAACAAAAACTTTTTAGAAAGAGATTCATTCAATTCATTCATAAAGTCGCGAACATGTTACTTTAAAAAAGCTGTTTTATTAAGCATGCAGCATGCATACAGTATTTAATATTTAAGATGTAGCTGTGAATAAAGATGTAATTTTGAATACGTTACTCTGCATAAATGCAACGTAATTATTTTAAAACATTACAAGAATTGAATAATCTTCAACATAGATAGTCCTGATACAAAGGCTACTTTAAATTAATTAATTAAAAGAATGATGCACTTCGGTAACTGATGTTCTAAATGGATATTTTAAATAACATCGGCGATCTTGTAAGCTGAGCTTTTAACATCAATTTAAAATGGAAACATGAGGTATTTAATACTGTTAATTACGATTTGGATAAGCGCTTTTTGGATTTTGCAAGTATTAATCTTAGATTCCTTTGTTTGTAACTGAGATTACAGTATTTTTGTTATTTTCGTATAAGATAGAATAAGTCTTAATCATATAATATTTTTTTGTAAGTATATTCACTAGAAAGTTTTGACTTTTAAATAGACTATCTGTCAAGAATTTTTGGCCAAATAACCTTACAAGTGTGGAAATAAAAAACAGGTAAATTATTCACAAGAGGAGAGATTTGAGTTCTGTAATTTTAACCAAGATTATGTGAGGAACATTTTAATAATTAAGTAAATAGGTACTTGTTAGGAATAATTTTATGTTTGAAAAAGATCATGCTGTAAATGTTCTATATTCTTTTGTATGAGAGAAAATTGTTTTAGAATCTACAAATGCTTTTTGATATTGCTGTGTTTGTTTTCATTTTGTAAATTCCATTACCTCCATTGAGCTAGCCAGGCAATGAAAAGTTAGACAGTTAACTAAGTTAACAATTTCAAATTTTTCATTTTTGTACCTGTGTCACAGCACTTTTAGCGACGTTCCTAGGCACAAACGTTATCACAGTATTCTTTTAACGGCGCTCCAACGTGTGACTGTTGTCATATCACTTTTAGTGAGAAGTTTTTAAAAATTTCAGTTAAATAAGTTCAATGCAATACCACGTGGGTTTAATAGACATAGTTGCAAACACAAAGAAAACTATGGACACTTTAAACATATTTTATAATACAATGTAGCAACCAGACGTTATTTAAGCTTGTAGATGGGTTAATCATTTGATACAATAAATTACATTCTATTCATTTTTTGCTTCAGACAAAAGAACACAAATGGAAACCTAAGTAAATTATTTGATGACACGCACTTTTCCGGGTCGATTTCAAAAATTCCAAAGCAAGATTGTGCAGTGACATAAAAACCACTGATAATATAAAAAGTAAAAGGGGAATTGAAGGACAAAAATTACATCAGGCTGGAGTTTAACCTTAATTATTTGTGAATGGGCATTAAATCAACATCAAAATGTAGAGATACATGCGAATAGAAAAGGGCGTGATGTACGTGGTAGAGTGAACGTGTTGTTAAACACCGCTCCGTTATCTATTAAACCTAGTATTGCATATAAGTTATATTAATTTTATTAAACAACTGTTAAATTAATTTCGGTTATCGTATTAATTAGTGCTTGCAAGATGCCATTCACGAGAGAACAGGTAAATGATATTGTTGCTATAATTAAACAATCCATTAGTGACCTAATAAATGATGAAAGATTTCTCGCTCAATTGACTGATAAGGTCACAACGAAAATTTCTGAATCGATTGACAGGAAATTTCAGGAACATAAGAAATTTATTAATGAACTACAACAAGAAAACATCGCTTTAAAAGAGAAAGTAAACGACCTGGAAAGTTATAATCGTAGAAGTTGTGTTAGGATCTTTGGAATTACGGAGAAAAAAGATGAAGTTCTCGAAAATGTGGTGTTGCAGCTGTTTAATGATAAAATGGGCCTGCAGATATCGGCGGCGGAGATCGAGCGATGTCATCGTTTAGGAAGGTTAGAATCTGGAAAAAAACGTAGCATAATAATCAAATTTCTAAGTTACAAAAGTAAACAAATGGTTTTTAATAATAAAAAATTACTAAAAGGTACTGAAATCTCCATCACTGAGGATCTAACCAAACCCAGGTATATGTTGTTTAAGGAAGCCCAGAAAAAACTAGGTAGGAATAAAGTTTGGACTTATGATGGTAGAATATATACATTCAAAGAAAACAAAAGATTTTGTATTGCTAGCCATATGGATTTATAATGTTATTGTCGTAATCCAATGAAGATTGTGCGGTTAATGGTCTTTTAAATATGTATGTTTGATTTAATTTTCAAAGTTATTATGTTAAATATGTGAAACCCAATACAATTTGAATTACAACTTGTAAATAAGAATGATGGTTAGTAACCAACTTATAGTGAATTTGCCAATCCAAACTTGTGTATTTAAGTTTATGTTCTTTCTCCCAGTATTAGTCCAAATATTATACAACAGGTTAGGAGCAGGTGTAATGACGATCACATATCTATCTCTATTTTCTTTTTCTTGTTTAAAATATACATTTCAAAAAATATCGAACTTAATCACATAGTTACAGATGCAAAATTTTAGTATAGCACACCTTAATATTAGATCACTGTTACTACATTTTAATGAGTTTAGAGATTGTGTATTACTTAATAATTATGATATAGTAGGTGTATCAGAAACTTGGCTGAACGACTGTATAGCATCAGATACAATATCAATTAATGGATACTCACTTATAAGAAGAGACAGAGTTAAACGCGGAGGTGGTTTAGCAATTTATGTGAAATCGTATATTAATTATGTAATATGGTCTTCAAGTGCAGATATTGAGCAGCTCTGGATTAAATTTAAACTAAACCAACAGGCAATTGCTTTTGGCACTATGTACAATCCACACTTAGTTAATTACAAACACTTCTTTGATAGCCTTGAAAATTCGATCATAGACATCAGCATGCAAGTTGACTCTATTTACTGCGTTGGTGATACTAATGTTGATTTGCTTCGAATGGATACAATTGAAGCCAAATATGTTTGTAGCGCCTTAGAAACTTTTGGGTTAAAACAAATTATAAATCAACCTACTAGATATACAGATAAGAGCTTAACCTTAATAGATTATATTCTATGTAGTAAGCCTGAAGAGGTTAGTTCAGCTGGAGTTATACCTTTTTTTGGCTCAGATCATGAATTAGTTTTTGTACCTTGAATTTTCCGCAAACAAGAATCAATAAACCCACATATAAAACGTACAGAGATTTCAAAATTTTAGTTACTCTGATTTTAAGCAACAATTACAATCTATCCCATGGCGAGTAATTTATGACCTAAACAATATCAACAGCAAAGTTGATTTCCTAACTAATAGTATACTGATTCTTCTAAATATGCATGCCCCATTTGTGAAACGTAAAATTACTAGATGCTATTCACCGTGGCTTACTGCAGATCTGCGGCAGATGATGAAAATTCGAGATCTAGCACTTGCTCGGTTTAAAAAGACAAAGGAAAAATTCATGGAACAATTACAAGCAGCTTAGAAATTTAGTGAATATTGCAATAAGGAAGCAGAAAAAAAATTAATTGGAACAAAAGCTTACAAATGCTAGCAACAAATGTTTTTGGTCTGAAATAAAAAGTAACATATTTAATACTAGTAAATTGCAGAACTTACCTGATTATCTCAATGATGTTGAAGCAATAAATAATCATTTCTTAGATTCAATACCTAATACAAGCCCAAATAGTGAAGTTATTAAATATTATGAAAACAATTTTCATCCTAAAGCAGCATCATCTTTTAATTTTCAAACCGTCACAGAGAATGACATATTTCGCGTAATAGAAAGCATAAAGAGTACTTCAACAGGTTTGGATGGGATAAATATACTAACGATCAAACTCTGCATTCCCTTTCTTCTTCCATACATAACCCATATAATAAACCAGTGTATTCTAAAATCAATTGTTCCGGAAAAATGGAAAATAGCTTACGTTACGCCTATACCAAAAAATTCCAGTCCCAAAACTTTGTCAGATTTAAGGCCAATAAGCATTCTTCCCACGTTTTCAAAAATTTTAGAAAAAGTCCTAGATATACAACTTCGTGAATATTTACAGACTAATAATATACTACCACTTATGCAGTCAGGTTTTAGGCCAAATCACAGTTGTACAACAGCAATGTTAAACATTACTGATGATATAATTCGGGCTTGCGATAATAAAAAAATAACGTGTCTAGTTCTACTAGACTTCAGTAAAGCGTTTGACACCGTAAATCATGTAATTCTTGTTGCTCTTATGCACTATATTGGCTTGCTTCCTGAATTTTTGATCAAAACTATCTGAGCTTTAGAAAACAGGCTGTTAGAGTCGAAGGGCAACGTCCGTTTTCGAATGTTAGCCTCTGGTGTACCGCAAGGTTCAATTTTGGGACCTTTGCTGTTCATATTGTATACTCACTGTGTTGAATATTCTCTTCTTTCATCTCAATTGCACATGTATGCTGATGATACTGTAAGTAGGGTAAAATCAAGGATCCTGTGACCACATTTCCACCAGCATCCACATTTCCCACACATCTGGACCAAATTTACATGTAAAACCCACTATAAAGTCTTATTTTAGATGAATCTCCTCCTGACTCCTCCTTGCTCTCCTCCTTGCTCGGACACCCCACAACCATTTTGATTACATCACACCCGCATTCTTTCCACCGCGAGATAAATCTTTCTCCACATTTCCACCCACGAGATAAACCTATCTTGTTTGGTATCAATTAATATTAAATTTTCTTAGCTACCCGAATCTCTAGAATTTTTAGATTGCATCATCCCCAGGAGCTACCCTCATTTTAAGATTTCTTACCTGTAGCGACTTTTGAGCGTTCTTATAAATTTTTATACATGCGATACATTTTAGCTTAAATTTTACATCCGAATCTGTAAACAGATTTGAAATCGGACCACGCCCTGCAAAGTTATACCCCTTTAAAGTCCTGATCTTCTAATTTTGCTATTTTCTCTATAAGCAAACCTAACAAATAGTTTTCTTCGTCTAGCCATTGCATCTTTCGAGATAAACCTATCTTGTTTGGTATTAATCAATATTAGAATTTTCTCAGCTACCCAAATCTCTAGGAATTTTTCAGATTGCACCATCCCCAAGGAGCTACCCTAATTTTAAGATTTCTTACCTGTAGCGACTTTTGAGCGTTCTTATAAATTTTTTATACATGCAATACATTAAATTAGTCTACAATTTTACGCACAACGAATCTGCAAACAGATTTGAAATCGGACCACGCCCTGCAAAGTTACACATATACCCTCTGCGAGATAAATCTTTCTCCACATTTCCACCCACGAGATAAACCTACCTTGTTTGGTATCAATCAATATTAGAATTTTCTAAGCTATCCAAATCTCTTTAAATTTTTCACATAGCACCATCCCCAGAGAGCTACCCCATTTTAAGATTTCTTACCTGTAGCGACTTTTGAGCGTTCTTATAAATTTTTATACATGTAGCACATCTTGTTAGTCTAGAATTTTATGCACAATCCGAATCTGTAAATAGATTTAAAATCGAACGACCCTTACCATTTACACACACCCTTTAAATTATAAATTTCCTGCGGCTTATACATAAAAGAAAATCTAAAACCATTCTTAAAACTTTTATTACAAACAATTTTTACTAATACAGTTTAAATTTTGTAAACCACATTTCTAAATACATATTCACAATTTTTATTTTCAACCTAGAACTTGTCATATCGGGTCATACTTATTAATATTTATTTCTAAATAGAGCACCTTTTCCAAAGACCAACCGGACTCGCATGTTTCAAATTCCTCTGATTTTGTTCATGGTTTCGCTTAAGACCTCGTACGTATTTTCCAGATTACTAGAAGACGTTATAACCACATTTTTGTGTTAAAGGATTTCACATCGGTAGCCTCTTCCCCATTTTGATGTAAACGCCGTAGAGTTCGCAATAGACTTTTACTGCTGTATGTTGTATTCTTTTTCATTTATTAATCGAATAAATCGCTCTTTCTGCTTCAAAGAAACTCGGCACTCCATCGTCGACACTGGCGTTCTTTATGCGATAGCTAGCCATACGGTTGTTAAACGCTGTCTAACCATTTCTACACCATCGTCGCTAGTAGCGGTAACTGATGCATTTTATGTCTGTTGCTTCCTTAAATGTGCGGCATAGTAGTTTTCCATTTCGAAATCGCATACTTTACACATAATTCGTGGTTGTTTCGTACAAGGTCCTTTAACAGCTGGCGGAGCTGAACGTTTAAGGCTTAATGACATACCGTGCTGTTTTCCTTGTGTCGCGTAAGTTGTCCATTCTCGTAAAAGCGAAACCGCAAGTCCCACAGTTTAAGTACTTTGCTGCGGACGGTTAACCGTGGACGATGTTCACCACGACATTTGTTCTGGTGCCGTTTGAGAGCATTTTCCAGGTATAAGCACCGCAAGATTGCACTTAAAAACGTTTGCAGATACCATTTTAGTACAAAACAAAATCCGCACTATAAGACTTGACTTGTAAGCGAACTAACTTATAACTAAAAGTTTACTCGCGACCTGCTTTATGTCCTATAGAATGCAAACCGAAGGTTTCCGAAGACACCGAACGAAGTTGAGGATTCAGGAGGAACTAAATGACGTCATAATCCTCGCTGCTCGTCCAATACATTTAGCGCCAATGATGCACCTGGTTCGCTTTCGTCGATGGTGCGAATGCCGTTAGTAGAAACACCGGAAAACGTCTTCCATGTTATACGGATCGCGTGCATATTAAAAATCCAAAAGGGTGGTAGCACACGCACACAAGTTGTGTGCAAGTCGTGCTGTAGAAGATGCAGTGCTACTATAACCAAAAACACTTTAAACCATTACTAAGAAAATACCAACTTGTTGTCTACAGGATACTTACAACAATTTAATTTTAAATAACTTCTACGTCATATTTTAGGTGGGCTTGAATATTTTCCAAATGAATCACCAAGCGAAAGTATATGCTTAGCGGTATTCAAATTACCCATTAATTTCCCATTTTTACGACCGTGGTTAATTATAGATTGAAATTTAATTTGTGCACGTTCGAGCTTCTCGTAAACTAACATATTTTATAGCAACAATGCGCTGTATAATACATGCATACCCCTTCTCTGCGCTACTGCTATTCTTGTAATTGCTAGAAAAAGTCACTCTCCTTTTTACTGTTAGGACTGCAAAGCACCATTTTTATACTTTCTATAGCACATCGCGCACTTTTTCGTCTGATAATTAAATTTGCTTCTGTGGCTTTTACACTTTCGCATAGCGGTCGGCCGCAGTAATGATTTCTAGAACCGGTAAGTACTCGATATCGTCCAAATAGAAATTAGATGCTCGATGTCTGTCAACTTCCAATTCCCTCGTAAAAGGTAGAAAAACTCAGTCAATCATCCATTAAACTTCGACCCGCTCCTGTTCTGATAATTTACAAACATTTTCAAACGACAATGGGCCGAGAATTTTTAAACCTCCGAGGATCTTTAAGTCGTGATCAATTACACATCCGAGCTACGCGTAAACTAACATATTTTGAGCAACTGTATAATACATGCATACCCTTCTCTGCGCTACTGCTATTCTTGTAGTTGCTTGGAAAAGTCAGTCGCCCTTTTTACTGCTAGGGCCGCTAAAAGCACCATTCCATACTTTCTTTATAAGTGTAGCACATCGCGACTTTTTGTCGGATAATTAAATTTTTGTTTATGTAGGCCTTTACACTTTCGCTTATTTAAACATCTAATAC
Organism: Platerodrilus igneus; assembly: GCA_036346225.1. Classification (NCBI taxonomy): domain Eukaryota; kingdom Metazoa; phylum Arthropoda; class Insecta; order Coleoptera; family Lycidae; genus Platerodrilus; species Platerodrilus igneus. Next base: position 9,049,553 of record JARFIW010001226.1, read on the forward strand.
GATTGATTAACCACTTTCGATTATTCTAACGGAGACCACCATAACGCACCGTTCTTTTTGAATCCAACGATCCTATGGGCTTCCAGCACTAACACCTGACGTATCTTTCTTACTATTTGTTAAACAAAAACTACCGGTATCGCCATTGTGGACGTAAACAGATGTTTGTGGATGTGTACGAGAATATGTAACCATATACATTAACCAGTCTAAGCTATTTTATTTAGTCCACGAAAACTACTATTTTCTAAACCACAATTAATAATCGTCTTTATAGGTTCCACATTTCGACCATTACCCAATGACTGGTGCTACGTACATGGAAACTTTAATTTCTTATTGGAGAATTCTTATTCTCCCGCACTGCTGCGTAGTTGCATGTCCATTCCTTTTGAGGTATATGCTCGTTATAGGTTGTAAGACCCTCGGTTTTACTTAACTACAATTCGTGAGACCCTTTAATCTTTTTAATCGTATCTTTCTCGCCTACAATACAGTAGGACTTAACATTACTACCAACAAATTCTAATACTGGACCCCATTAAATACGTCTTTAATTTTCCTACAACTTTTTTTGACAAGTGTTATATTGTATTTATTATATATCCTTTTTAAGATAAATATATTTTGCTAGGTATCAACTAATATTAAATTTTCTAGGGACCCCAAATCTGTAAACAGATTTTAAATAGGACCACCCATACAAAGTTATGCGTTTTAAAGACTAATTTTTCCCATCTTTATTTAACCCATCTTTAAAACCTTTTTCTAACCAAGACATATGCCTTAACCAACCATCCCGGAAATCTAAAACCGCCGTGTCCCGCAATACCACGTGGAGATAACACGTATACTCTGTCAACCAGGATAGAAGCCGGAAGGATTTGGAAGGTGGGGAAGAACTTAAAAATTATGGAATCTTAAAACTAATATATACAAATATAAACAACTATCTTATATCTTTACGCCCCCCATGCGTAGATTGTTGTACTATTAGGAATGATGTACCTTTGTCATCTTCCCTCGATAAACTAATTTTATTAATAAGCTGCGTATGCAAATCGTATTTTTACTCCGGATACATACGCAGGCAAGTACTCGATACCATCCAAATAAAAATTGGATGCTTGGTGACTGTTAACATCCGCTTCCCTCGTGTACGCCCAGACAATCCCAGCCCATGAGCACCCTGCGCATGCACCCCCCTGCCACCCCTGCGCGTCGCACCCCTGCCCATGCCCTGCCCATGCCCCCCTCTCTGTGCGACTGCTATTTCGGGTAACGTCACAGCCTTTTATAAATAAAGAACAATGTTATATACTATTATAAAATGTTTATTCTGACATTATACATAACAAATTTAAAAATATTTAATACCAAGCATGGGTCATTTAAACTTAATTTTAATACAAAGTTATACACAGAAACAGTCCTTTCTTTATGTTTGTTTGGGTGGTTTAATTTTATCTAATTTTATTCGCAGCTTAAAATTTAAATCGATACCCAAGTCCTCTATCTCCTTTTCTAACCAATAGTTTGATACATAAGACCGTCTAGGTTTTCGAATTGTAAAATGTACCGAAGTTTGCCTCTATATTTAAAGTCTTTGATTCCGCCGACAACCAGATCCATTCCTTCGTGTAATTCTTGCAGCTTGGACAATCTTTTAATCGCAGCTTTCCCACTATATCCTGCATACGTATCTTGTTACTTGATCGACTTCTTCTTGTCGGTATTGGAAAAATCCTTATTCTCCCACAACTGTTGCGTAGTTGCATGTCCACCACTTTTGGGAATATATGGTTGTTATAGGTTGTAAGACCCTCGGTTTTAAATGATCCGAAAGGTTCTTTACTAGGCAAATATACAATGTTTAACGGAACCCCTTTGCGTGTGGTGTACCCAAAGATTACGAAACCCCATTCCTTAGTTCGTCTTTGTTATCTGCCATTTTGATAAATACGTTTTAGAATAACCTTTTAAAAAGTATACGGATTTAGTACCATCCTTTTCTGCAAGAACGCCTACATAACTAAAGAGTCTTTCTTACTAACCGCAAATGCATACAACTTGTAAACCAGATGTATCTAAGTCAGTCCATCGGCACATAAAATAATCTTTTAATTCTTCCTCATTTTCTCTAATAAGATGTTCTTTGTCTAACACATCTTTGTATTGATCGCGTATTGTCGCAGTGTTTTCCATGTAGTCCAATTTTCGCCTTTTTGCATCCATTTCCTCTAATTCAGTTGTCTTTTCCTTCCACTTACAGCGTATGGTATACATAATGGGGCAATTTCCTTTAGCGTAAACGGATAGGTTTACTACCAATATTTACGCGTTGTCGTACAACCTCTGGACGAATGTTAGGCGTATCTATCAATCCCAATTCCGAAATGACTATTTCTTTTGGAATTGTAGAATATGGTGTTCAGATTGTGTAAAATATGTACTACCTGCTTTAATGTAGCACTTGTGTAAGATTTTATTTTATCTTGGCTTCTTCCTCTACTATCTCCAAATAATTTACAGGTAAATAGTTAAAACTAAAAGCCAAAGCACATACTTTATCAATTTTCCCTTTCCTCTGGTTTTTGGACAACAATTTGCAAGCCCGTCAATTTCTTTGTATTACCATTCCCCAATACACGTACTGTAGCAGGTTATTATACACTAAACAGCAGCTATTTTGTAGCTTGTCCGATAGCTTACTCCACATTTTGGAAGTGGTACCAGTACATTGGCGCCTTTAGGAAGTATAACTTACTATCTTCCAATAAGGTTAAACAGTCTTTTAAGGTTTATAACCCGTTCCGCACTGACATAGCTTCCAATTGCACAGTTGTATATTGTCGCTTCCAATCGCGTAATACCATGTTCTTTGGCCAAAGTAGACGCAAATGTTTCCCTTAAACGTACATCTGGACAACGTAAAAATCTAGTATATGATTGCCAAGTTGTTTATTAACACCAGGACTTGTTATCTGGCACACAAATTTGTTGTAAATCTTAATTCTTGCATTGGTTGTTAGCCATGTTAAACAATCAATCCCAGTTTTATCGTTGTCAACTATAATATTACACTTTTCTTCGTATTCGCCCTTATAGCAAAAGTTATGGTTTGTAGTTAAATAATTACACATCTCCATCTTGCTAAATATGCCCGCAAAATCTTGGGTTACATCCATGTCAAAAGATAGAAATAATCTTTTCGACTTCGTCTAATATATCTGGTAGTTCCTCCAATAAAGTTTCCAACAACATCTGCTAGTTCCACTTTGTATGGAACACATATAGGATTTTGGAATTTTTATTAATGCATTCGAGTCTTCTTTTCCGATAATTTCTTTTACTCTCTGGATCTTGTTATGCTTTCCAGAAAACGGAAGCTTAGCTTTAACACCATGCCTAGCGAAACAAATCGGTAACTTTCTTCGTAGATAGCTGTTAAATGCACCACAAATTTCTTTTTAGGATAAACATCCTTTTGTTTGCAGATGCTTGTTCGGTGTCAGAAAGGTCAAATTTTAACCAACATTATATTGTCACAAAATGGTTCTGTAATTGGTGTGTGTAGTCCCCAGTCAGCATCTTTTGCCTTCGACATAACAAATATTACCAATATCTGTACCAGATTATTGTTGCACATATTTTCTGCCAACAGCCATAATCCAAATCGCTCATTTGTCGGTTTCACTTTATTCCCAAGAAGTTGAGAAACGTTAATCACCTTGGAGACGCTCATGTTTACCGTTCTAGCTACCTCAAATACTAAATTGAATACGAAAATTGTTCCCTTAGTATTCTACAGAGTGGGGCGTTATTCCGAAATAGTCGAATATGTTGTTAATTCCGGTTTAAGCCGACCCAGGGTGGCATCAACAATTCCGGAATATGTGGTTTTATTAAAATTTAATTCCCCAATAACCACATGACCAATAATGACCAATGACCACATGACCAATGACCACATGACCAATGACCACATGACCACATGACCATATGACCACATGACCATGACCAATGACCAATGACCATGACCAATTGTTTAATGAGTTTTCCTTAAAACCCATTAAACTAATTGCTTTTTAATGGGCCATTAAAAACAATTAAGGTTTAAAGGAAAATTATGGGGTCACGGGGCGCCCTTTTATTTTTTTTCAATGGGTCCTTTTTTGGCCTTTCATTGTGTTGGGTTTTAATGGCTTTCAATTGGTCGGGCTGGTCTTTCTGTGGGTCGTTGGTAATTCTGGCTTGGGTTTGATGGGGTTGGCGGGGGTCGGTGTGTTGGTCGGCGTCAATTTTTGGCTGGCAGAACCAGGGTTTGCGCATTTTTCGTGAGGCTGTGAAAGGGGCGTTCTATTGACAGGACGCTCCCAAAATACCTTTGGGTTGGTTATTTCTGGTTTGAGTGGGCTGTGGTAGCGGGGAAATGGGCGGGGTGCACGTGTTTGGGAAATTTTGGCAAATTTAACAGGAAAGCCTGGTGCCAAGGAAAAGTGGGTTGTGCAAATTTTCCGGAAATCGATGGTTATTCTAAAAATTTTTTGGGGGCAATTGGGGTGTGAGTTTGGAATGGTAGCTTTGGGGTACCATTGGGTTTTTGCTGTGTGGTGGGTTTAAGTTGGATGAAAATGCAGACGGGTTCTTCTTGAAGGTGTGGGTTGCGGGAACGGTTGGCAAACGTTTTACTAAAAAATTATTGTGAAAGGGTGCACGGCACAAATGGCTGCTTTTTTGGTTTTTTTCCTTTTCCCCGGTGGGCCGTGGTTTTCATGGTGACCGGTTTTAGTTTGGGTTTTAAGGCTTTCCTTGGAAAAATTTTTTTAGTGGGTTGGGGTGGGAAGGGTTTCCTCCGAGGGGGCCTTTAAAATTTTGGGCAAAGGCCCGGGTTTAAATGTTTTGGGCCCAAAAAAAAGGGGTGCAAACTTTTTAAATTAATGGTAAAAATTGGAAAATTTAAAATATTTTTTGTTTGGTTTGGGGTTGGGCTTTTGGAGGGAGGTGAAAGGGCCCAAAATTGTGGTTAAAAACCGGGTTTTTTTTAAAGGAAATTCCCAAAGGTTGGTGAACTGGGGAAATGGGTTCCCGGAAAAATTTTGGCGTCCCTGGTAAGAAATTGGAAATTAAAAATTTATTTGGGTGAAAAAATTTTTGGGGAAAAATAATTGGGTTCGGGGGAAATGAAAGGTTTAAATCGGGAAAAAAAAATTCCCTGGGGAAGGGGGTTTTTTAAAAATTTTAAAATCTTGGGATCGGGGCCCTTTTTTCCAAGGGAAACGGTGGTTGGGGTTCGAAAGTTGGGGTTTAAAAAAGGGGGAAATGCGGGGGGGGGAAAAAAGGGGGGAAAACGCAAAAATTGGAGGCCACTTTAAAAAGGGAAAGTGGGTTTGGGCCCACTGGGAAAAATCTTCCCCTTTAAGGTTTTAAAAGGGTTTAAATTTAAATGGAAAATTTTTTTCCACCGGGTTTAAAAGGGATGGGTTTTCCCGGTTTAAATTCCCTTGTTAAAGGGTTTGGGTTTAAAAACCCAAAGGGGGCAAGTTTTGGATGGGGACTAAAGGGTTGGTTTGAAGTCAGCAAACCTTTGGCGAAAAGGTAAATAGGGTTTGAAAAAAAGGCGCGTAGGCGAAAAAAAAAAAAAAATTTTAAAATTTTAAAATGGTTTAAAGAAAAAGGTTTGGGTTTTTTAAAGGGAAATTTTTTTGTTTTAAAAAACTTTAAAAATTCTGGGTAAAGGGCGTGGGGGGGGGCCCGGGGGCCGCGGGGGGAAAATTTTTCAATTACCCGGTCGAAAGAAATTTTGGGTTTTAAAAATTTTTTCGGGGAATTTGGATTTAAAGGAAATAAAAGGTTGTTTTTAATTTTAATTTTTAAAATTTTTTAAAAATTGGTTTTTTTTTTTTTTTGGGGTTTCCGGGTTTTTTGGGCAAAAAAATTTGGGGGGGCTAAAAAGTTAAATTAAACTGTTTGGGGGAAAGTTGTTTTTTCTAAATTTACAGGAAAAGCAAGGGACCTTGTTGGAAAAAGAAGGGGAATTTTTTAGGGCCCTGCGTAAAAAGGGGACTACTTTTAAGTAAAAATAGATGGAGAGAAGGGGTTATGTTTTCATTCTCAAAATTGATTTGCGACCGGATTGTTTGCAATTAAAACCCGGGGTTTAAAATTCTGGCCCTTGGTTTAAAAGTTTGTTTTAAACAACGGGTGAATTTAATGGTGTTATAGTTTTTACTTTAAGGAAGGAAGTTACGCAAGATTAATTTTATTTGGCGTACAACTTACCGGCTGAAACATTACCGGCCGAGTATGCAAAGGTGCCTCAAAGTTTACGCGAAAAGTGGCGATGTCTTAAGAAATTCAAAATGGTGTTTGAAATTAACAGTAAAAGGAGATGACTTTTCTACTTACGAATACGAGCCAAGGGGTTGAGATTATAAACGGTTCTTAAAAATTGTTGCGAAAGGCTCGCTGAAAATTTTTTAACAAAAACCCGGTCGTAAAATGGGTTTGGAATTTAATAGTGCCTTACCGCTTGGTGTTCATTTGGAAAATATTAAACCCTAAAATTACGGGTTATTTAAAATTAAATTGTTGTAATTCCTGTAACCAATTGGATTTTCAGTAATTTTAAATGTTTTGGTTAATAATGTTTCTGACATTGAAAATTTGTTGGTTTTAACCCTTTGGTTTTTAATTGCCGGTCCCTTTAAATAAGACGTTTTCCGGTTTTCTTAAACGTTCGCCCTACAAACGCCGGGCTCATTGGTGCTAAATGTATTGGACGACGCAGGATTTGACGTCATTGTTCCCCCGGTTCAACTTCGTTCGGTGGTCTTCGAAACCTTCGGTTTGCATTCTATAAGGAACATAAAGGTACGCGAGTAAACTTTTGTTTTTTTAAAAAAGTTTTTAAATGCGATTTGTTTAAATATGGAAAAATCCTAAAGGCCCGAACAAAGTCGTGGTTAAAGTCCGGTTGGTGCCAAAATTAAACGTGGGATTCGGTTTCGTTTTAAAAGGCCTTACTACAAAGGAAAAACGCAGGTTGCATTAAGTTAAAGTTGCTCCGAGCTTTAAAACCGTAGCAAACGAATTATGTGTAAAGTTGCGTTTCGTGGAAAAGTACAACCCCAATTAGAACCGCTAAAACCGAGATGGAGTTGGGTGAAATGGTTGTCCGTTTAACAATATGGTATACGTAAAAACGCCGGCCGACGTTTGGGGGACTTTGGAACGAAAGAACGATTTAGATTACTTAATGAATAAACAATTCCGGTGTACGGGTCTTAAAATTTTAAATCGCCCTAAAAGGTATATTGAATTTTAATTGCTTTTTGACGCAAGCGTATTTCCATTTCCCATTACATTGAATGTGTTTACCTCCACGTGGTGTCGCTGGACGGTAAAACATATTGTTAGGTTAACGATAATATGTCTTATTAACCGAAAACACGTTTCCTCTTTTTACATTAATCTCTTTTGTTATAGCTCTATTTAAACAACCCATTAATCTCTTTTGTTACAGGTTAAACTAGTTGGATTCACACACCGGAAATAATGTTATACTTTGTAAAAAGTGTAATTAGTTTATTAAACTGTAAATTGGATAAAATAAATTTTCGCATGCTTAATTTATGTTAATACTGCTACGTGTTTGGTTAAAGGATTGTAGATATTAAAAAGGAGAGGTGATTAGAAATTGATCTTAGTACAAAATCTTAAAATTGGGGTAGCTCCCTTAGGGATGATGCAATCTGAAAAATTCCTAGAGATTCGGGTAGCTGAGAAAAAATTTATAAGAACGCTCAAAAGTCGCTACAGGTAAGAAATCTTAAAATGAGGGTAGCTCCCTTGGGGGTGATGATATCGAAAAAATTCCTAGAGATTCGGGTAGCTGAGAAAAATCTAATATTAATTAATACCAAACAAGATAGGTTTATCTCGTGGGTGAAAATGTGGAGAAAGATTTAACTCGCGGGTGAAAAGAATGCGGGTGTGACGTAATGAAAATGGTTGTGGGGGTGTCCGAGCAAGGAGGAGAGCAAGGAGGAGTCAGGAGGAGATTCATCTAAAATAAAACTTTATAGTGGGTTTTACATGTAAATTTGGTCCAGATGTGTGGGGAAATGAGGGATTCTGGGGGAAATGAGGGGGTGGATGCCCCAATTATACCCTACTACTGTAATATATATGCATTTCTTTGTTGATGAAATAAAACAAGCTGCTGCCGCTATAAACTTGGATTTAATGTATATAGTGAAATATTGTAACGATCATTGTTTAAAACTCAATTCAAGTAAATCTGCGTTTGTTATATTTGGTAATGCAAGTGATAGACATTTTGCCTCAAAAAATTTAGACCTATTTATTGAAGGAGAGTTGTTGCCAAAAATAGATACTGTTAAACTATTGGGATTAACCATTGACTCGAATTTAAGATTTACTCAGTATATAACTAGTCGTTTAAAGGTGGCGTATGGCAACTTGAAAGTTTTGTTTAATAATCGTGATATACTAAGTGCATCGACAAAAACAATTCTATGCAAGTCATTGGTTTTATCTTGTGTAGATTATGCAGATGTAGTATATGGTCCGTGCTTAACATCTGTTGATATTAATAGAATTCAGAAATTGCAAAACTCCTGTATTAGGTTGATATATGGCTTGAGAAAGTATGATCGAATTAGTTGTAAAAGAGCTGAATCTAAGTGGCTAACCATGTCTGCAAGACGAAACCTGCATGCTGCATCTCTATTTCATTCAATCATAATCAATAAGGCTCCACAATATCTGTATGATAAGATTACCTTTCGAACAGACGTTCATAATATCAATATTCGACATAAGGGAACGTTGACACCTCCATTTCACCACACTGAGCTATTTAAACGTTCGTATACGTACAATATAACAAAATTGTATAATTCAATAGTGGATGAAATTAAATCGGTAGGCATTATAAGATTTAAAAAATTACTGTATCAAAAGCTTCTTTGAGAGGCATCTTTTGTTTTTATAGTTTGCACTGTAACTCTATAAGCTATTACTTATATGAAATGTGTTTTTTGTATTAATTTAATTTTTTTTCCTTTTCTTTATTTTGTATACATTATTTTTGATTTTTTTGTTTCTTGTTTTAAGTTTTACAATTGCGAATGTGGGTTAAGTGGAAGAACATCTAGTAGTTTTGCTACTAAGATGAACTTCGCCCATTGTTCCTTAAATTTATTTCTTATTCATAATTTGCTTTAGTTTATATATATATATATATATATATATATATATATATATATACTGTACAAATCAATTTAAGGCAATAAAGACCTTTAATAATAATAATAATAATAATAATATAAGTTTTATATGAGAAATTAATATAATATAAATATGAAAGTGAGGTTGAAAGTACAGAAACTCTAATTAAAATGTGATTGCATTTCCGAAGCTAAGAAGTAAACAGCATTCGACATGTAAAAGTGAAATACATCTGCAAGTAGCATAAACGCATAAACGCGCACGCGCGGATACAATGTCATGAGAACAGTTTGAGAAGAAAGAGGGCCAGCCACCCATCCATTAGTTCAGAACCTTGTGGTTTATTTAGTGCAGGGGAGTTTTTTGTTTTTGGATAATTTAGGGAATGGTTGCCAGTAAATATTAGTGTTCTTGGATGCCATCGGATTACGCAGTCAGTAGATTGAGTTTCTATATTCTAGAATTTTTACTTATGCTTTATGAACTAAAATGTCTATTGGATGTTATTTTTGTAATAATGAATTAATTTAAAAGTGAAAAAATTGTTAGGTTGGACTAATTAGTAACGAAATTGCGTATACTGATCTTAGAATACAAATCTAGTAGTAAAAATTTGTATTCGTTGAAGAATAAAGAAAGATTTAGTATTATTGGTATGGATACAGCAAAAGGTGGGTATTTAACTGTTTTTTGTTTTTTATGAACGACATTTCCAATAATGGGTATTTATGAATATCTTATAATTAAATATGCAAGCATGTAAAATTTGGAGTGCAGAATAGTTTTGTCCATGACTTAGATTTAAAGTCTTTTTAGAATATTTTTCTTTTAGCAATATTTGGCCAGATTGAGGTTAAGAATTGGTTTTTAGGAAAGTATATTTGTAACTTTATATCAAAATTATTTTATATTAATAGAACTTAAGTTTAGCTTAATTTTTATTTCTATTTAATTAGTAAATACGTAACTATGTTATATTTGGCACTCTACTAAAAACATTAATTTGTTTATAAAGAAAAAAAAAGGTACAAATATTATGTATAAACCACGAAAACTAATTTGACGCAAAGCTTGAACTTATCCGAATTCTATTTCTTTTCCGCCCCAAAAACAAGTAAGTTTCTACTTCAGGGTAAACGCAAAATTTTGAATAAAGCTATAATCCATACAAGTTTTGAAATTAAATACTACGTTTTAGTTCGTCGGGTCAAGCCGAGAGTACAAGTCCAGGGTTGAATCGAAAATGTTTTTCTCAACCAAGCGCAGTCGATTATTATCTACTTCCTACCGGTGGAGTACGGTCGATATACAAACGGTTAATCATAGTAATAAAGAGATTGGATTTAATCTTTGCAACAAATAAATGGCGAGGAACCAATAACATTAAAAAGAAATTTGCTAACTTAAAACGCACGCGCAAAGCATCATACTAAAGTAATTTAAAATCAAAGTTGGCAACAACATCAACGACACGAAAAAGACCCTATACACAGTGTGAACTTTAGGGAATGTGGTACAAATTCGTGTAGCGAAATACAGCTCCGAAAAGGAAATGGACATATTTCAATTTAAGTGAATCAGACTCCACATACTCAACACATCTGAAAGAAACAAATCATCATCTAGTTACTCTTCAGGACCACAAAAACCAGAAATTTAATATACTTGAGAATAGAGAAGTTTTCAAGAAAAAACTGCAAATCGACAATCAATAGGGCAAGATAGTTAGAATACTTTACCGACAATAGACCATCACACGTGTCGACAACAGAATAATTGCAAGTACTGACGAAACAACAAATTTTACCTATAAAAACAGTAACATGTTGCCGTTCGGAGTGCACTCATATATTAGGCAGTCACCTACTACCAAAGGATGAAATTGAGCTCCTCAAAACGCATTGTGGATAACGATACGTTTTTCGAAAGAAAGAACCGAAAACCAACAACCTCAATCCATAATTGGCAAATTAACACACTGAAGAATTTTTTAACATGTACCATAATATTTGTTAAAGTTTTTTAGGCTAATGTGAAGTAAATGTACTTCATATAATTATTCTTTTTGTTTTAAATTTTCTTCAGTATTTGGATTTACCCAAAATATAGCAAAATATGTTACCACAGGAATTTGTAGCAACATGAGCTGCCTTAAAACGGCACAACACAAGACAAAACAAATATGCCGATAAAGCAGCAGGAGCCAGGCCGCATAATCCACAGCTAACGCAGTCACGAGGATCTGGTGGGTTCATTCCAATTCGCTCCCCTGCCGAGATGGTAACCTGAAATTCGATTATAATAATAACCCTTAAATATGGCGCTACTTAAGTTTAAACTAATACACAGCTGGGCTCTTTCAAAACAAACTTAGGAAGTCCTTCAATAGCGGGAAGATACTCCAATCTACATATCTTAACATTTATACATAATAGTACTAGGAAAAATAAACACTGCAATACATAAGTTTAATTCACATTACTAATAAATCAAGAATAATATCATATGATTATAGTTTCGACTAGCAGCAACGGAAGTGTTGCGGCTAGCGATCTAGACAAGCTGGACCTCTTGATGTTCAGGGCGAGGCGGGCACATGGCTTCATAAACAAGCGGGTCTCAGCAACTTCGGCGGCTAACACCGTGGATGACAGGAAGGTGATTTGCAACACCGCGGACGAGTTTCGAGACGTTGCGAATCAGCTGTTAGGGATGGTTATGGGTCTCAGGTTGGTGCGGGGCGAGGCAAAGGAGGCAGTGGCGGAGGAGGTCACAATCGCAGCGGCTCGCACGCAGCAGTACATGGCAGTGCAAGGGGATCAAGAGGTCGCTTGATCACAGGGGGGCCGTCGTACGTCACCGCAGTGGGCAGCAAGGTAGCGAAGCCAAGTCCAGTATCAACGTTTGCAATTCGAGTCGACGCCAACCCAGGGGTCAAGGAGAACGTCATGGCGACGTTGAAGAAGAAGGTTGACCCGGTCAAAGATGGGTTTGTTGTAGTCAAAGCACGACGGACGCGTAGAGGTGGTGTAGTGGTCGAGTGTGCTGGTCAGGAGGATGCTAGAGGCTGCAGTCGACGGTAAGCGGGGCTTGTCAGGATCTCACGGCGAGGACGATCGAGAGGAAGAGGTCCCTGGGGTAAAAAAAAGAGACGAAGAAGGAAGAACTCCTGCAGAGGTTGGTCGCTCAGAACCCCCGCTTCAGGGGGCTCAGGTTCGAGGACGAGATAAAGGAGAAGTTTAAGTTCGGCAGTAGAGGATTCAGGGATCTGTTGGCCAGCGTTGTGTTTGAGGGCTCGGGATAATTTCTCAATGATCCAGTGTTATCGCTGTTACGAGTTTGATCACAGGTCAACGGAGTTAAGGAGAGGATGCAGTTTTGCGGTCACTGCGCCAAAGTGGGGCATGAGTTCAAGAACTTTAGGCTGGCAGTTTCTTGTTGTGTAGTCCGTGCGGGGCCGAACGATAGGGTTGGTAGTGTCACGGTCGACACGCGTAACGACGCCAACTCCAGCCAGTGCCACGCGATGCAGGAACCACACCTGTATGATCTTACATGTGACTTTTCCAATGCTCTACCTGAAGGTACTACATTGGCCAGGAAGCGAGTCTTTTTTACTTAAAAAATTTTGAATTTTGCCGAACCCTTGCTGTTCCAAGCAAAGGTTCGGTTGCTTCGGTTATACTTGATTTTTCTTTGCTCTCGCATTTTACCCGAGGCGCGTTGGTAGCGACGCCTTAAATTTCGCGTTTCCGATCTTTTGGTGGTTAATTCGCGTGTCCATCAGGGAACGCTGGCTTTAAATGTTTTCTTACGCGGCATAGAATGCGCCGACGCTTCTACCATAGCGTTGTTTAGTTTTCTCGCGAATGCTTCAATTTGTGGTGCCTCTCGACAATTTCCTAATTCGTTTTCATGCGCGGCGATGCTTTCCCTAAATTTTTGCTTGAATTGTTCCCAAATCGTTTTTTTTATTACAGAACCGTGGAAAGATTGATAATTGCCCGTTTACGCGTGCTTCGATGTCGATATTCCATGTTATTAATTTGTGCTCAGAGAGCGTGACCCCATCCGACCTTAACTCCCAATTTTCAACTGCCCCTAACAAACTGTGTGAAACTGCCATGACATCAATATAACTGCTACCTCTACGCCCTTCGAACGTGGGTGAATCGTTGTTATTGACGACGCTAAGATCCCACTCCGTCAAAAGATCAGCGACCTGCGAACCCCTATCATCTTTTTGTGGACTACCGCACAACGGCGATTTGGCGTAGAAATCTCTGCCGACGATCAGCTTTCGATTTCGACCGACCTTACAAAATACAACCACGATTTGATTAATTAATTCATCGGTTTGGGGATTTTCCCGCCGGGAGTCGTCCGGTGGGAGGTATACGCTAATTACTATTATTGTTTCCGATCCTGTTTTTATTTCTGTCGTCGTTAAAAATTAATTTGAAAAACTATTTAATAGAATACCTGCGCTCGTCCCATTATTTATTATTAAGCCGCTACGCGGCCGTTCGCTGTTTGAGTTTAAAAGAGTGATCCCTTTCCCGAATCCAACTCCGTGGCGTAGTTGGTATGCGCGTGACTACTACGTCCAAGATCCCGGGTTCGAATCCCGACAGGGTCCGCTCTTAGGCGAGCATTTTTCACAAAAATCTGCCCTCGTTAGGATGAGAGGTAAAATGAAGGTCCCGTGTGAGAGTGTTGTCAGGCACGTTAAAGATATCTACCTTGCTTGGAACAGCGAGTATTTGGCAAGAAAAATTTCGATGTAAAAGGAACTCATTTCCTGGCCAATTTAGTACTTTCAGGTGGAGCATTAAAAAGTTAAATATAGTGCCGTTAGAAATATATTTTAAGAATTCAATGCACAATGTAAAAAATATTATAGTGCAACCCTAGATAAAGGTTATATTTCTTTTCTTTATAAATGGTAATCATGTAAACATGTTAGAGTTCTTTAACAACCATCAGGTTGCTAATATCTATGTAGAGCCAGCTGGATAGGAAAAAGATAGAAGGATATAGGAAGACCTAGACCAAACTATATTAGTCAAATTATTAGAAATTTAGGTTGTGAAGGGTATGTAGAGTTTTTTAGATTAGCACAGAATAGAAAAGAAGTTAGAGCTGCGTCAAACCGACCTTAAGTAAGGTCGAAAACAAAATGATGAATGATGATGACCCTAGATAAAAGGTTGTTAGGATTTTGTGGAAGATAAAGTTTTTAGATTTGCATTCTAAATAAACCGAACAATATGCGTGTTTTCTACAGTGGATGCAAAAACATATTACATGCCGCATTTGGAAATATATGCTGAAACGCAACCTGAAGGTTCATTTCAGGTAGACAATTTTGCAACAGTGTCATTCTAAGCATGACGAACCATATCTCAGGAACTGGATGGAATGTTACCATAGATCAATGGTTTACTGGCGCGGAAGCTGTAAGGTAAGTCGGTTGTTGTATGATCACCGCCTAACATTTCCGAAAGAAGTTTTTATTTTTCCATTCTATGCTGATATGGCAACAACTGCATACGTTCAATACAAAAACAAAGAATGTATTACTTGAATGGACAATCCACTACCATGACAAAATAGATGTAGAACTTTCAAAAACCAGACAACTATTTTTTGAAAATTTGGGAAAAGTTTTGTACTAGAAAACATGAAAGACGATCGAATATGCAAACCTATCACGGAAAGTAAGACTATTGCGGCTAAATTCTCAGAAGTCACAGAAGAGCTCCAGCGGACAATTTCAACTGCTCGAAGAATGTGTAAATTCTGCAAGGATTGATGATAAGATATTCGTGCAACTTTTGTGGTATCTGAATTGGTTTGGAATACACAAAACCATGCTGCACCGAATGTGTCCTCACATGCAAAATTTTGTGTCAAATTTATTCACACTAATTTTATATATTTTTCATACTCATTCAACATTATACTTTAGATTTATTTACGTATTTTTTAAATTTATGATTTGTTTAGAAAATTGCGTTATATGTACAATTTTTTGTATTAAATGGAAACTCCCAAATTAAAGTTTTTTTTTTAAATTTTTGACTTTTAGCAGTCTAAATAGACCAGGTAAACAAATGCATACTAGATATTGGCCATAGCAAGGTGCTGTAAGTGAAAAAATAAGACAAAGTTTGGGTCTGAGAGACTCCGACCCGTCGATTTGTGTGGTTTTGAAACCATCCGCCAAACGTAGGGTTAAGAGACACTACGAAACTTTCGCCGACAAAAACTTTAATTTTACCCATTCTGCTACGTGTTGAATCTTCCTTGAAGTTTTATTTCTTGTGAGTAAACCTCTTAAAGGTTTAATCGTCAAACCTAAATCAACCATCGAAACAAGGCAAACTGTAATTCGTAAAACTAACCTGCTTAAAGATGTTATATTTTTCACTCTATTAAAAACTTATTAATTTGTTTAAAAGAAAAGTAATCGGAGCACAAAGGTACAAATATTATCCACAATCCAAGAAAATTAATTTGGAGCAAGCTTGAACTTATCCGAATTCTATTATTTTTCGACCTACAAGCAAGTAAATGTCTACTTCAGAATAAACGCAAAACTTCGATTGACAAAAAGAAACTCATACAAATATGGCTATGCTTATGTAAGTTTTAAAAATAAATAATAGGTTTCAGTTCATTTGATCAAGCTGAGAGTGAACATCCGTCTAGAGTGGAATTGAAAATGTTCTTTTCAACCAAACACACTCTATATCTATACTTCTTAAGAATGAAGTGCGGTAGTAAAAAGTGAATTTAAGTTTTTCAACTTGCCAAAGTCCGGCGGCATTTTGAATGTTTGAAAAACTATACTAAAGCTTGATGTTTTATGGTACTATGGTATATGTTATACTTGACCACTTATGACTTGCATCAGAAACTAAAACACAAATGACAAGAAACCAATGACATCAAACACCAATTGCAACCTTAACACACACAAACCTAAAGTTTTCTAACATAATTTAAAATCAGAGTCGGCAAAAACATCAACAACATGAAAAAGACAGAAACCCTGACAATATCTGCACACAGCGTGTAATTTATAGAATGCGACACAAATGCATGCAGCACTCAGGAAAATACCGATCCGACTAATTAAGCAAATCGGACTCATACACTCAACACATTTAAAAAAATTAAAACACCATCTAGAACTAATGGAAACTCAAAAAGTACGCCTAAATACACAAAAACTTAAAATTTAATATACTCGAGAGTACGGAGGTTTCCAAGAAAAAACTGTACATCGACAATCAATCGGAAAATAATAATAGACCAATCGCACGTGCCGACAACAGAACAATTGCGAATGCTGACGACACAACAATCTTACCTATAAAAACTAACATTATCAGGCAGTCACCGACCGACGGAGGAAGGTTGAGCTACTCAAAGCGGATCGTGGTACAAAGGGTTAAAGATACGTCCTTCGAAAGAAAGAGCCAAAGACCAAAAACCTTAAATTAACTCATTAAATTTTTTACTAGGTGCTATAATATCTGTTAGTGTTTTTTAGGCATAGTGGACAAAATATACTTCATTTATTTTTTTGCTGTTGTAAATTTTCAACAAAACTTCGAATTATAATACATTTTAACATATAAAACCATTAGAGAACTTTACTCTAATAAATAACGAAAAATGTCACTCAAATAAATTCAATTTTTAAGTTTTATGTTGTTTAAATAAATTCATAAACGGTCATAGACAGCAAACTTAATTTGACCAAATATCACATATGAAGGGAACATAGCAATTCCACTTCCATTTCGTCTAAAAAGTTTTTCAAAAAATTTGAAAGTTAGGGATGAAGTCTCTACAAACCTTTTGCCTACAAAAAGTTTGTTTTTCCCATTCTTTTATGAGCTAAACTAGCTCTTTCTCCGTGAGTAAGCCGATTGAAGGTTTTATCGTCGATCTTAGATCAACAATAATCATAAGACGATTATTTATACAACTAATCTATTTAAATATTGTTGCATTTTTGTAGGCTTATAAAAACATACGAATTTGTTTAAAAAATAAAAGGAATTGTGAGCGCGAAGGTATAAATATTATTCTCATTACCAATGACGAACTGCAATTTAGAACAAAATTTGAGTTTAATCGAGTCCTATTTTTCAACCCACAAGCAAGTCCGTACTTAACGTCAACACAAAAATTCCAAGAAAAAGAAACTTCAGTTTGATGCAAGTTTCAATTCAGCGGACGAACCTGCAAGTACAATCCATCAAGAGTTGGATAGAAAATGTTTTTCTCAACCAAAGTGCTCGATAGTACACACTTCTTACGCATTAAATAAAGCCCAAATATTAACAGTTAATCGTAGGTAGTAAAAGTTTGTATTTAAATTCTACAATACTTCAAAGTCGATTCAAAAAAGAAACTTAAAGATGCAAGTTTTGGAATTAAAGATTGGTTTCAATTCGTCGGACAAAGCTAAGAATACAAATTCGTCAAGAGCTGAATGGAAAATTTTTTTCTCAACCAAAATGCACTCGACTATTATCCAAATCGCACTTAGTTTTAATTTTGCAGCTTTTCAAAGTCCGGCGGCTTTTTTCAATATTTGAAAAACTAACTTAAACTTGATATTTCGTCAAATGATACTGAACATAATTTACACGACTACTGAAGTACAGAAAACGCATCCATAAAATGTTTGAATTTAAGGAAACTTTACCTGAAAGCGCCGTGCATACGTAGACCGTCGCCGTTCAATCGAACGGCGGAAAATAGTCATATCTGTATAGTTGAAGAGCAAGCCAGATTTCAAACAACCTAAGCTCGTACAAAATAAAGCAGATACCTTTCTAAAAATTGTTTCTCAAGGACGCTCAAAAAAAAAGTATGACTTATCTACATATAAATATTTTCGTCGATCTAATACTAACCCCAAAGTTCTCGCTGAGACGTGTACAAACTCGAATTACGAAATGAAAATTGCATAGAAAGAATAAATCCATATGCAACCAAAGCTTCCAGCCACTGTACGATTTTATCCCTTCCCTTGATTTAAGAAGCGTTAGCCCTAACATACACTAAAGCTCAAGCATACTAACAGTGCGTTTCATAACATAACCTCAACGCAGCTTCTACAATTGCAACTCAGACTACAAGCATTTATAAGTATTCATAATGAATGTGCATACTTTATTCACATATCAAGCCATTGTGTATAGTTACAACACCTGGAGCACTAAGTGCACATTATAACTCTTAGAAGACGACGCCCGCACACTATAAGAACCTCAACGGACGACGACGTCAGAATGTGCCATCACCAACGCCCTTTCCAATTTTATACTACGGTCCCGAGCTACAAAGAGGGGGCAAAACACTTTTTATTCCATCCAGACTCAGTCGCTCATCTGCAAGTCGGATAACACACCTAATTATCAAGTTAATATGGCCATTCTGTATGGCCGCTGGAAAGAGGTTTAGATTTGGTTCCAAGCGACGGAGAACGTCGAGCGTGTTGTTGAGTGGAAGAACGAAGATGGCGAGCCACATTGATATTATAAGTAAGTTCAATAGCTGTATTCATTTGTAAACTAAGGCTGGTATATATTCAGAGGGAGGGCAGAACTCATGTATGTTTCATACAATTTAAAGTACGGTTATATTCAGCGCCGCGACGCTACACGACGCCATGGAAGAAGGATTTCGTGCTGTATAATGATTCTACATCGGCGTAGCTTTACAAGAGCTCACTGCATCATAAGTAAACAGTTGATGACCACCGTTATGTTTATATTCAACAGGAGGATACAATATAAATTCATCCAACTCGACAGTGTAAGAGACTTCAATGCCATACCTGGAAACCTACGCACGACGCGCTGAATTCAAACACTTTCAATCAGAATCAAACTTTGTAAAAGCATCACTAATATAACGTTTTATTAGAAATAGACTAGGTCTGAATATGCAAAGAGCTCAAGGAACGAGAGGGGAATAATGCATAATTCAAGATGTAAATTAGAAATAAATTAAATATTAAAATTATGGCAAGAAAAAGAGGCTTATTGATTATGTATGCAGCAGGGAAAAATTAAACCCCTAATGAAGAAATATGCCTTTGGAAGGCACGCGAAAGAAAATTACACCGCCCGGCTTTTTAACCCTCTCAAGGACGAGAACAGGTGTTACATCCTTAAATGTATTGTGGAAACCAGGAAAAGTTTGGAATTTTTTAATCTACATTCTTAATTCTTTTTTGATACATCTTTTAAACGGCTTCAATGCAAATTTCGCGGCTTAAACGTTTCTAACTTAACTTAGCTTTGTCACTTACAGACATTGCAGAGATGACTAAAAGGTACATTCATAATTTGTCAATTTAATATACTAATGAAGTGCAATTTACTTTTATCCTACTGACAAACAATTGACATGTGGAGACCTTCTTGTAGCTAGTTACAAAGAATAGTATATATCGTTTTTAATGACAACCGTATCAAATACCTTCCTAATTCATATACCAGAACCTCCCTTTTATATAAAAGTTATATAACAAATGTAACCTACATTCATGCGAGCTTGTTCAAATGTTACCATGACAGTTACACGGCGATCTAACCTGCAAGATAAAACAGTGATTCCAAGTGTTAGTCTATATTTAGTAAAAACGTTATAGCCTCAAATGCATTTATTAAAGCATTTTGTAGTATCAATAAGCTCAAACTACCTTACAGATTCACATCAAGGTTTAAGTGAATATAACTGCATCATCATCATCATCAAGTCTTCAGTCCTAGAACTGGTTGGACGCGTACTCTCATTGTTTCCTAGTCTGAACCAACTACACATTTCACTGAAATTTGCACAGTCTGCATCTATCACTATTTGTGTGCGAAAGTCTGATCTCGGTTTGCCTCTACCTATCTTTTCCTATCTCTGCTTGTAATATATCCCGTACTATTCCCCAGAAATGGCTTAGAACGTATCCTGTCCATCTATTTCTCCTTCTTTTTTTTCGTTTTCCACAGATATTTTTATTCCTCTACTATTTCAACAACTTATTTGTTATTAACTTTGTCTGTCCATGCTACCATCCTCATACATCTGAAGCACAACATTCCAGAAAGCTTTTATCTCTTTCTGTCTGCTTTTCCTACTGCTCCTATTTTATAGATGTACCGTGCTGTGCTCCACACTATGCTTTGAACAGTTTTTTCTTGTATCTATGTTTGTTGCCTTTGAACATAGCTGCTGTTCTTTCTTCTTTCTTCTTCCTTCTTTCTTCCTTCTATTGTTTTACAGTTATATACCCTACTGCTACAATATTCAGTTATACGTGAAGGAGGTAAGCAGCCTTCGGCTACCAAGTTCCCCAAGCGCTAGAACCTTTGTCGAATTAATAGTTTTTCCAATTTATCCTTTTGCACAACCAATATTAGTTAAAAATATTTCACAAGCAACACCTGTAGTTGTTTATAATAATCATCAGATTTAAGAGCACTTATTTTATCGTCATTGGGTTTTACGTCTTGAAACTGGTTGGACTTGTATCTCAGCTTATTTATGTTCTGAAATAGCCTACACAGTTCCCTGCAATTCTCCCAACAGCCTATATACAACTCGATTTCCTTCTATTGTTTTCTAATTATATGCCCTATTTCACCGAGATTCAGTGGTATGTGAAGGGGTTAAGAAGCCTGTGGCTGCCAAGGATCCCCCAACACTTAGACATTTGCCATATTAATAGTTTTCCAGTAAATCCTTTCGCACAATTAAAATTAGTTGAGAGTACTGCAAAACCAATATCTGTAGTTGTTTATAATATTCACCATGTTTAAGTACAGTAATTATTAATGTCATTAGTTTTTCCATCTTGCGACTGGTTGGAAGCGTACCTCCATTGATTTCTATTCTGAGCTAGCCTGCACATTTCCCTAAAGTTCTCACAGCCTACATATTTCACTATCTGTGTGCAGTAGTCTAACCTAGGTCTGCCTCAAACGTCCACTGGTTAAGTTATGCTTACTGCCTGTACAGTAATATAGTTTTTTTTTGTGTTGTTGTATATACTCACGTATAAACCTATTGTATTATCGTTCTATCTTTAGCTTAAAAATAAGTTAGTTTCTAATTCTTCTCTTTTTTCCTATCTCTGCTTCTAAAATACTCCGCACTATTCCTTCATGTCTTAGTATGTGGCCTATCATCCTATCTTTCTTATTTTTTACTGTTTTCCACATATTTCTTTCTTCGCCTACCATTTCTAGTACCTCTTTGTTCTTAACTTTGTATGTCCACGATATCTTCATCATTCGTCAGTAGCACCACATTTCAAAGGCTTTTACCTATTTCTTGTCTGCTTCCCCTACTGTCCAGGCTTTACAGCCATACAGTGCTGTGCTCCACACATATGTTTTAAGCAATCTTTTCCTTGTTTCTATGTTTGTGGTCTTTGAGCACAGTAGTTGTTTTTTCTTGTTAAATGTAGCACGACCTTGTGCTAATCTTTGTTTTATATCTTTTGTGCTTTTCCCATCTTGCGTTATTTGCCTTCCTAGGTAGCAGAAATTCTTAACCTCTTGTTGGTTCTCGTTACCGTTTTGTATTCTTGTTTTTGATTTATTTTCCCCTCTTTTGCATACTAGAACTTTAGTTTTATTTTTGTTAATTTTCATACCATATCACTCCGTTAGAACTGTTTCCATTTCATTAGGATCAGCTTCTAACTCTTCTCTGCTAGATGGTAATACCGCTATATCATCCGCAAATCTAAGCATATCAATCCTTTGTCCCTGCATATTAATTCCAAATATCTTCCTGCATTTGACAGTATTCAGTGCCTCTTCTATGTACAAGTTAAAAATTAATGGAGTAAGGCACATCCCTGTTTCACCTCTTTCCTAATATTTATTTCTCTACTTTCTTGCTTTAATTCTATTGCCGCTGTTTGCTCTTTGTATAACAATATACTATTCGTCTATTCCTAAAACTCATTCCGATCTTTTTGAGTATGTCGAACATGTTTTTCTATTTCACATTGTCGAATGCTTTTTCCAAATCTACAAACCCTATATATACGCTATCCCCCTTCTTTGTTGTTTTCTCCATTTCTTACGTTTTAAAAACGATTCTGACAGTTTAAAAAACGTCGATAAATACACCGCGCAAGCGCGAAATAAGCGACGTCACGGGCGGTTGGTAACGCTAATCTTGTACAGATTTCGGTGCGCCCATCTATCAATGACGTCACCAATGCACAAATTTAATACGCCATTATCGGAAGATATAAATTTAAGACCACAATTTATAACAACGAACAAATTAACAATGAGAGTACTTACATAAGAAATCCGACGTCCGGCGGGGTCGAGTTAAAGTTGGTTTCTCGGTATCTCAGGGTTCCGGAGGGCCCTTTTTAGGCAGTTAAAGATGGTGACTGCTCCGGTGCTGTTGGCGGAGCATGGACATCCGTTCTAGGGTCGTGGGCTGCTCCAAGGTCGTACCAGATTTCTATATGTAGCGGAACGATAAGGGATAGGTTAATTTGGGAAAGACCAACACAGATAAGCAAGGAAATCTACATACTAAAAATAAAGATACGATACCAAGCACGACAACTGCACCCCTCGAAGATCAAAGGCAAACAGCCACGTTACAGCGTCTCCGGAAAACACTTCTCCCACTTGTCCCTACTCCACTCGCGTCGCGCGATCTCGCGCAAACGCACTCTGCCGTGACGGAAATATACGCCAAGTCATTTGAATTTATGGCGCGAAACTTCCGCACATCAAAATTAAACTAAAACATGTTTAAGTGCCACTTTGGCACGTAACAATCGCGACAAAGCCACAAAAGAAAAAACTTAAAAAAGAAAAAGTCTGTTAGCACAGTAACAGCTTAAAATCTAAGTCCTAACTACCCTACTAGATCCTTACATGGCTAACCTAACAAATTACATTTCTATATCAGGTTAGCTTTTTCACTCAAATTTCAAGAAAAATAATTCCCACGTCTGCTCATAAATACCAAATGTTAGGAAGATAAAAAGATAAGACAAGATCTCAAATTGTTGTTAAAGATAGTAGATAAGATAACGATATTAAGCTTAAATTGTTATCATCAAAGGTAATAGATAAGATAACGGTATTAAGCTTTAGTTATTATTTGAGATACTAGGTAAGATAACGCGATATCAAGCTAAAGTTATTACTAGAGATAGTAGGTAAGGTAACGCAATATTAAACAAAAATTATTACTAAAGATAACAGGTAAGATAACGCGAAATTAAACCAAAGTTATTACTAACGGTAGTCGGTAAGATAACGATACTAAAACTAAGGGTACTATCAAAGATAATAAATAAGACAAAGATATTGACTTAATCATTAGCAAAGACAATAGATAAAGGTAAAGATAGAGTGACTCCGTGGAGCCGTTAAATAGGGATTTTTTCGTACCCTCTAAAAAGAGCGACCTGTGAAGCAGGTCCGTTTACAGTAAACGGCACGAGGGACCGGCAAAGGCATTTGGGTGCATCCATGCACCCGGCGTTAATCGATATCGGTGATACAATCACCCGATATCCACACGATATATCGATACGTAGATATAGCCTCATTCACTCACACATTCACACACTCATACATACCTTCACTGCCAGTGCCCATGCGCTGACAGCGGCACCGCATGACCTCACGAAAGATTCCCAGAGACGGGGTCCAGGTGTCTGTGAAAACCTCTCGCGCAACCACACGGTGACTAACGGAAATGAAAAGGCAGAGAAACAGGAACGGTAAAAAGAAGGAGGTAGGTTATTTGGAATGCATAAGAGGCACTTCTAGGTAGAAGAAAGTAGAGGAAAGGCTCGCATTGAGTAAAAGAGACAGAAAAAGGTGGATAGCAAAGCGCTACTCAACCAGCCAATGTAGCCAGTAGCCTGGAGTGAGGGAACATCACTCTTATGTGGCAGACGGGTGTTCCGGGACAAGAACAGGTCCACCAAAAGAAGAATAATGCATAAACGGAGACAGCGGGATAAGAAAAAGTAGAGTTTTTGGACAAGCGTCCGAGAGAAGGTAGAGAGTTGTCCCTGTTAAAACACAGCGCAGTCTGAAGGACCACCTGCGATATTAATCCGACAAGATAGGTATACACATTTAAAATTCACTAGACTCTTAAGAGAACTAGTACGATCATTTTCCTAACGAGTGCATCCACTACGATAAGAAAATCAGACAAAAGTTGACACGACAACTTAAAAGTGTCATTACGGATACATTCACACAAAAACAAACTGTTTTAAGGTAGTTTTTTAAAACGGTAGCACCCTAAAGACACAACGATGCCTAATTATAAGCAGTTAAATACAGGTACACTGTCTCAATATGCCAAAACAACCGAGAATTTAATAAGATATCAACAAGAAGCGATAGCGTCTTACCACGAAGTTCAATAAAAAACAATGAAAATAATGAATACATTGCGCAAGATCGAAATAAGCGACGTCACGGGCGGTTGGTAACGCTAAACTTGTACAGATTTCGGCGCGCCCATCTATCAATGACGTCACCAATGCACAAATTTAATACGCCATTATCGGAATATATAAATTTAAGACAACAATTTATAACAACGAACAAATTAACAATGAGAGTACTTACATAAGAAATCCGACGTCCGGCGGGGTGGAGTTAAAGTTGGTTTCTCGGTATCTCAGGGTTCCGGAGGGCCCTTTTTAGGCAGTTAAAGATGGTGACTGCTTCTGTGCTCTTGGCGGAGCATGGACAACCGTTCTAAGGTCGTGGGCTGCTCCAAGGTCGTACCAGATTTCTATATGTTGCGGAACGATAAGGAATAGGTTAATTTGGGAAAGACAAACACAGATAAGCAAGGGAAATCTACATAATAAAAATAAAGATACGATACCAAGCACGATAACTGCACTCCTCGAAGATCAAAGGCAAACAGCCACGTTACAACGTCTCCGGAAAACACTTCTCCCACTTGTCCCTACTCTACTCGCGTCGCGCGATCTCGCACAAACGCACTCTGCCGTGACGGAAATATACGCCAAGTCTTTTGAATTTATGGCGCGAAACTTCCGCACATCAAAATTAAACTAAAACATGTTTAAGTGCCACTTTGGCACGTAACACATTATCACTCTCAGATCTAAAATAGACTTCCGTGTTCCCTTGTTTCGCCTAAATGCAAATTGATCTTCTCCTAGTATTTGTTCAGCTCGTTTTTCCATTCGTCTGCGTGCAATTCTAGTTAATATTTTTGACACGTGTACTGTCACACTTACTGTTTCAAAATTTTCACATCTATCCAAGCCTTTCTTTTTTGGTATAATTACTATGATGTTACGTTTGAAATCTTTCGTTATCTCGCTTGTCTCGTACATATAGCTTACAAGTTAGAAGAGATGTTCGGTTGCTGCTTATCCAGCGGCTTTTAAAGTTTCTGCTTGCCCCTTATCTGTACCCGGTGCCTTACCATTTTACAGGCTCTTTAATGCTAATTCAAACTCATCTCTAGGTACTGGATATCCCAGGTCATCATTTTTAATGTCTGATTCCTGTTCTAATGCTGTTAGTCCCTCTCCTGAATATAAATTCCCTATATATTTTTGTCATCTAGCTACTTTCTCTACATTTTCTATAATGACGTTTCCTCCTGCGTTCCTTATATTTTTGCTATATGGTTTTATATCCCTAAAATCCATTCTAATTAGTTTGTATTCTTCGTCGGTCTTTCTAATTTCCATCTTAGTTTGTACCTCTTTGCACTTTTCATCAATCCATAATTCTTTAATTTTCCTGCATTAGCGAATAATTTCCCATTTTATGACTTTGTATCATTATTTTCCTGTTTCATCTGATCTATTTTTGTATTTTCGTCTTTCTTTTATTTAATTCTTTTGTTATCCATAGTTTCTTGTTTTCTTTTTGTGTATACCCCAGAATATCTCTGGCCGCCATGTCAAAGCTGGATTTAATGTTATTCCATTCTGTTTCTACTTCCTTAGTATCAGAAATTTTCCCGATATCTTTCAGCAATTCATTTGACTTTTTTCAAATCTTTTGTGGATATGTCTATCTTTTAGCTTCTCAAAGTCAAAGTGCCTTTATCCATTCTTCTTTTTTAGATTTTTAAATTTAAGTGTGACCTTCATAATTACGATGTTGTGGTCAGTGTCTATATCTGCTTCCGTGTAGCTTCTACAGTCTTTTACTTGATTTCTAAACCGTTGTCTAACAATAATGTAATCTATTTGATCTTCCTATATCTCTTGGCATCTTTCACGTGTATGGTCTTCTAGCATGATGTTGAAATAATGTATTTGTGATGGTTAAGTTGTTCTTGTCGCAAAATTCTACTAGCCTATTTCCCCTGTCATTCCTCGTGCTTAAACCAAATAAACCTACTATCGCTCCTTCCCTATCCTCACCTACCACTGTATTAAAACCCCCGTAATTATTAAATTTTAATGTCCTTTTAAGTATCTTAGTATGTCTTCGATATCTTTGTAGATCACCTCTACCTCTTCCTCAGTGTAGCTAGAGGTGGGCATTTATACTTGTATTATTATTGTGTTTACTGGTTTAGATTCAAATCTAACCATGAATATTCTTTCGTTCTTTTGTAAGTAGTTTTCTACACATCGTTCTATCTTTTTTCGCATAACTATTCCCACACCCGAATTTTCTTTCTCTGATCCTGTATGAATTACCCTGAAGTCTCCACCCCAAAAATCCCCCGCCTCTGGCCAGCGGACTTCGCCGATTTCTACTATGTCTAGTGCTAACCTATTCATTTTGAGTTTCAGGTTCTCTACTTGTTTCATACTTCTGACATTCCACGCTTTGACTAGCAGAATGTTCACGGATCCTTTTCTATACTTTTGCATCACATACCCCAAAGTAGTTCCCTCCCGGAGATCCAAATGGAGGACTATTTTACCTCCGGAATTTTTTACCCCAGAAGATGCCACCATCATTAATAACAATTTGAGTACGCTGTGTACTTGAGAGATAATGTGGTGGTTTTCCGTTGCGTTCCACATTGCAGTAGTGTGTCTTAGCGTGTCATACCCACCCCTATGGTGTCTGTCAGTCTAAGTACCGAAAAAGCTGGTGCCCTCTTTCGGGAACCTGTATTAGTCTGGTTCCTCACTAAAGACCCCACCAATTTATTTAAACCTATAGTTCGGCTCTTTAGCTCATTGAAACGCGCAAGCCATTCTACCTGTTTTAGTATTTTAGAACGCCGTCAAGGTGCAGGTCCGTTCAGAATGGAATATAACTGCAATACATGTAAATGTTTGTAAACCCTAGAGACGAGTAGAGCATATAGGAGATCAGTGTGATATTCTTCCTCTTGGGCATTAAAGACAGAAATTATCTTCCATACACTAGCTGATACGCTGTCTCACAATTTTTTAACTCACCACCAAACCCCTATTACCAACTTTTGACTTCGTTAGCAACATTTTCAACCACCTAAAAATTTGGTTTAATGCATTTCTAATATTTAATATTTTCCTGTTTAAGGTGTTTCAAAAATTACACCAAGTTTCAACCTACATTGGTTTTTAATGGTGTTGCTGTGCCTCAAGTGGCTTTGCAACAATTTTATTTTAATAATTATTATAGGGGATTTCCAACCATTAACTTAATAATTGTGTAAAATTGTTTTAGCATCTAGAGGTATTGCACTGTACTTCAACTAATAAATAGATCGTATACTTATCATCGGCGCCGCTTAGAATTAGTTTCTATTTTTAAGTGAATGAAGTTTTGAGTTTTCAATACATTTCTAAAATATAATTTGCTTCTAGCAAAGTTAAACAGTTCCTTAACGGATTATATACATAATACACCTCGTAGCAATTTCCAGACGTGTAAACTACGTATTGTTTCTTCCAATTTCGGTAAACCTATTCCTTAGTCAGAGTAACTGTAAGTATCTTCCATAGCCAAGTATCCGGATAGGTAATAAAATTCTAGGTATAATTCTTTTTTGTTTACTTTGTTACGTTTTTTTTTTCGTGGCTCCATGTTGGGCGCCAAATTTCTGTTACGTAACACAAAGAAAGTCAAAGAAAAAAAAAGCATAGCAGCAGTGCATAGTCTAAGTTATTCAGTACTTTGTAGAATGTAAATAAAACTGTTTAGATAAACTATATAATATAATCACGATAAAAGCATTACAACAATTTTTAGTACAAAGTGAGGTAATATTGGGGAGTAGCAGAAACGTTTCCTCACACACCAATTAAATATAAATCAGATAAAATGTTGACAAAAGATAAATAGATAAGACACAATTGGTATGAGTAATTCAGTAGTATTGATTTTTCTTTCTTTCTTTTTTTTATGTTTTAAAATAGCATGCAAGTCTATTGTGAAAGGTATCAGAACGACAAAGATATGGTAAAGCAACGAATAGATATTTAAAGTAATAACCAGTAGGAAATAGTTCAACTTACAAAAAGTCCTTCAGTAACGCTTCCTTGCAATTGAAGTGTGGGATTCACGAGGTCCTGCACTAACGAAGCACTTTACCCTTGACTGTGAGGTGTTGATGGAATTTCTTACACTTTACACTAATCACACCTACGTATTTCACTGGTGTTAGCAGCAGACATTATCAGGCTGATGGAACAATGTAGCATTGATAAATTTATTGTTAATTCTATTTCCTGAGACAATAATGTCGAAATATTTGGTAACACAAATCGAAAAAAAAGGTAATAAAAACACGGGCCTTCAAGACACGATGTAATGCATTAAACTAAAAGTACCGTGAGGTGTTTTATTTGCTACCTATGGTAACAAAGAAAATCTAATGCTTTTGAATAACGAAAGTTGCGCAAACAATGATCTATTTTAGATTCTTTGGTGTTAGAAAAATGCAGAAACTACAGTATCCACTGTATTTAAGTAAGCCAAAGTATGCATTAATCTGATAAAACCAAGGGACACTAGACTAGATCGCACACACATTAATCCTAAAGAAAGAATCGGTCAGTTTAGCAAGTTCTACGACTCCTATTTCACAAGACAAACAACTAAAACCACAAATTAGTAAAGTACGCGTATCACTCAAGTAAGTCCGTCAAATGTCCTTAAAAACACACGTGCGTCGACCAAACACGGTGAATATACAACTCTTATTTCACAAGAAAACAACTAAAAATCGTGCCGTGCTCGTACATAAACAATACGAAAATTAATCCCGCATTAATTCTCACTATTGTCAAAAGCAGAAAGAAGCAGTATTTTCAACGTACTTAGTATCTCGGAACAAAGAACAAACTCCGACTTTCAGAGCAAACAGGACACAGTATTATCAACGTAAACAATATATTGGAACGAAGAACAAACGACAACTGCTCGTCTGTAGATATAAAATCGTTGTTATTACAACCGCTTATCGCCTATTATCTAGACTTGTATATTCACATCAGGAACTAAATTTATATTTACGGCAAGACAAGAACGGTGCAATCTATAATTAATTACAAGCTGTTTAACATTCATTCCTTGGAATGTATTTATTAATGAGAATCAATCTTCAATTTATCTATCTTGAATTAATACACACCAGTTAAATTGCATACAATTTTGAATTATTCTGCAGTATTTCCTTTATACAAACAGCGATCCCAAAGAAACGATGTATTTTTAAGTACGTTAACAGAAAGGGAGCGAAAAATGTTAAACTATAAAAAATGCCCGTTACAAATTGGCATGTAAATTTATTATACATCTTGACGGAAAAATTAGAATTTTGACATTATCCAGAGGTAGGTTATTGTATTTTGTACATATTTTTTCATTGCCAAAATCAAAATTACTCCTTAAATTTTTGTTCATTTTCACCTTGATAAATTTTTCACTAAAATCCCGAGTTACAGCCAGATTGAGGAAATTAAAGTTTAATTTTTTGAGCTCTGTCAATATTCAGCAGTTTCTCTAACAATTTCTACATCTGACAGTTCCATCTTGAATCGATTAGATATTGGATCTTGGTATTATCAGTTAAAATTTTTTAGAATTTTACTTTCCGTGCCATTTTGTTTCGTTTTGTAATAAGAGCGGAGGTTTAACTTTGACTTCTTGCCTAGCATATACTAACTTTGAGAATCTCCTACGTAGGTAACAACCATATGCTTGTTACGGGTAAAATGAGTGTTAGACTATGTTGCGTCCACTTGTATCCCCAACCTGTATTTCCTTCCACTCCCTACTACTTACCTGTCGAAGCCGCGCCACTTGCGGCAGTGAGAACAGTTCCGTCCGTCGTAGACACCACGGCCTAAATTATCGTGTGGATTTATCGTTAGTTTTGTGTACAAGCACGTGTCGTGTACCGGGTCATTGTACCACAAACCTCTCGTTCAATGCATATCAAGAAACCTGACCTTTAAACTTCTTGTTGAACATTGAGAATCTGCCCTACAGTCCACTACAACCGCAAACCAATGGGGAAGGTGATTTGTAGAACAAGTATTTATCCTAGATTCTACCACACCTCCTACAAACTATATATTTAGAGTGACCTTGTAGGAGCGGGGACGCCGTAACAATATAAAAGTGTGTTGGCTGACTATATTGGTGCATCCTGTAAAAGAAATAATAAAAGAAAATATAGACATTCGAGATAAAAATTATAAGAAGACGGGTGAAATAAAAATAAACTACGTTACTATATTCACTTACCCCGAAAGGGTTTTCTTTTCTTATAATCAAGAGGCGTCAAACCATTTCGCCTCAGCAATCCTTTTCGATATTATTCTTACATGAAAGTCGTTTATTGTGCATAGTTCTCCTTTGCTTTTGACTTCTTAAATTTAGTCACATAATACGTTACCTTTCTATAAAAATACCGTAACAATACTCATTAATTTTGCTACAATTATAGAAATTTTCGAAATAAAATGTGTCTCCCGAATAAGACTTCGTCACTGGGGTAGCTGGATGTCCTTTTACAACGACCAAATATTGATCCTAGTCCATTAATAAATAAATAAATAAAATTTAACCGGTACTTAACTTTATTGGCATTGAGTAACTGCAGTATATATACAAATGCATTTATAAAAACTAGTTTCTTAACCTTAGTTTGACCAGGTATTACTTAAAAATTCCCTAAAATCATTAAATTAATTTTTTCAATAATACTATCACTTCAATTTTCTTGATTCCCATATTACATTAAATTACGTTTTAAATCTCAGTTTCTAGAAATATTTTCCATAACAGAGAAAACAGTTAAATACTAACTTTTCCTTTCATCATTTTATTGTTCATTAAAAATACTAAAGTTCCAGGTTTTAACTAATACTAAATTTGATCAATAAAACTTACATTTAATATCTGTTAATTTCTTGCAACATAAATACCAACATGTTTATATTTTAACATTCACATGTATATATTTATAAAGCATTGACATAAAAGCTCATATATACCTACTGATTTAATTCTAATTTGTTAAAATTTTCAGAATATCAGGAGACCTCCGGCATTTTAATTTCTCCTCCTGCAAACTAGGGCTCCTTTAACACAACATAACACAAAATTTCAAATTAATAGAGTTGAACTCTCCAGGTCCATAACCACTTTAACCGGTCGTAGCGATGAAAATTCCACGAATTTGTGAATTGAAAGGTATCCTGCCGTGTAAGTGTAAGTTCAAAAAATAAGTTACACGCCGCGTTTTTTTTTCTTATGAAAATCTATCTACTCATTTTGAACATGAAGCTGTGTTCTTTTTCAACCTTCAATTTCTCACCTCCCCCCTTTATTATTCGTTCGTATTACTACATTTTAACGTTTCTAATTAGCTGTTTAGGAATAATTAATTCATTATTATATATATAAATATATAATATATATATATATATATATATATATATATGTACGATGTTATTGTCGCGTTACCTTGTATGTAATTTTTATTAGCCCATTAATAAGGCATTATTTTCACGTCTTTGGTTTTTGGAGCAGACAATATCCGTCTACTATAGATTATCTTTTCCAAGGGAAATACATAGGCAGTGCATTGTTATATTTAGATGTTTTTATTTGCGGTTTTAAATTAAGTTGTTGTCTTGGATTATTACGTTTACAATGTATTTAAACGAAATATGTTTTACTTTCTAAAGTTAAAGTTAATTAGCTGAATGAGTTATATAAACAAAATTTGAAATATCACGATTAATTAAGTTTAATTATTTCTGCAATTTATCATATTTTCGTTTGTCCATTCAAATCTACTAACTTTTTATTTTTCGAATTTATAGCTAGCGTAACGCAACCCGTTTCAGGCTCTACATGTTTCTGTCTTAACAACGTTTCTATCCTTATTTCTAAATTTTTCGTTGCAACCCATAATGTACCTTAATTTAACCGGTTTTATATTATCGTAGAAAAGTTCCGTAATTTGATTCGATAAGTCGTTTGTTACGGTATTCTGTGCGGACCAGAAAAAAATAACGTACGCAATGAAAATATTTACAATCGAGTACTGTAACAAAAGGAATCAAAAGAATGCCGTGCTAGCTAGGAGGTCGTAGGGTTGGGTGGATCACAAAAGGAAAATTTATTTACAATACCTTTAATAAAAAAATGTTACAAAAAGGAAAACCAACCCGCGGATAAAGCTATATTTATTCAATGTATCCCGTAAGATTTACACAGTACAAAAATGTTCGCAAAAATAATTAATACACACCTTATTTACTTCAAATTAATTTTTGACCTCATTTCTAGTATCCACATTATCAAAAGTTAAAAAAGAATAAATTATGGGCGCTTCTCTGTCACTTGTTTAATATAATTTTTTTATATACTCTATTTTTCCTTCCCTAAATTCAAAATATTCATCAAAAAAATATCTATATACTTACATAGTGTCCACAAACACTCCTTAAAGGTAATTCCTGATAAGTAAATACAAAAAAAATAATGTAATAGTAGACAACAGCAATGAAGGAGAAAGCATCTATTAGATGAAATGCACTTTGTAGCAGCGGTAAAGAATTATGTAATAACGTTGCATCAAAATGTGCACTTTTCGGGAACCTCGTCCTTTATGAGGTCAGAAGCTTGAGGTCATTCAATTCCTTATACGCCAGCTTTCTGTTTTCGTACCTTGAAAATTCTACGACACTTGAACCATCTTCAAAGGAATTCAGTAAAACAAACTTTGCCGCTTCTACTATATGGTCGCTCTGATTCTACTACATGCTACGAAACCACGGTCGACGACGTGTACAAGGACAGCTTTCAAGTAAACTACAACGATTATACGTAAACGTGTGTAAATACGAAATAAACATATACAACGAAACTCGTGGAATTATGAAGTACTTGTAAAATGGGTTGTCCAACTTCCCGCATTGAAATTATAGTAATGTAACAAAAACCAATTAATAATTTATATTAAATACGGTGTAGAGATAAGTGAACCAGAAATTTGAATGGATCGGGATTTGCGATTGAAAGTAACCATGATGAAGCACGTACATAAATTTATTGTAAACGTTTAAGAAAGCGAACGTCGCAGACAACAGAACACTACATTTTTAACGCTATATCAAAATAGGGTAAATTGAAGTATAATGACGTATTCGGAAGAAAAGTAAACACCAGGCTAACTAACAACCGCGGAGAGTGGGGGGATTTGCCTACATACAAAAAAAAAGTACATCGCCAACGATTATCTATTAACAAAAAAAATATAATTAAATTAAATACATAGTTCGGTACAAACAAGAGAACGCTATAACATAAGCGTTGTCATCTCAACGCCAACAATTATATTATACCGACAAATTGGATAGTGGATCCACGAAGTGCGCATTTTGCGGCTAACATGTAATAAACTCAGTAAAAAAAGGATAGGATGGTTTGACTCTAGGAGTGAATAAACCAGGACGGGGTAACTGTTTAACTTGGTGAGCAGCACAAATCGGACAACGTCGGATATAACGAGCGACGTCGGCTCTGAAACAGGGCTAGTAATATTTTTGAAAGAGACGAGCAGAAGTTTTGGTCACGACACAATGACCGGAAGTAGGAGGATTGTGTTGAAGGGATATCAGATTTTTACTCCAATCAGAAGATACGGCGATCCTCCAATCGTCCGGAGAATTGGTAGCGATAGAAGTTTTGTGACGACGGAAAAGGACATTGTCCACCACGGACCAGGAAGGAAAACGTGCAACGGCGTTAGAAACTTTTTGGAGCATGGCGTTGTACCAGGGATCCGGAGTAGGAAGGGAGACTTCGAGAGAGGTGACTGTGGAAATCGAAATTGGTTTAAGCACCGGAACAGAACGAGAAAGGTCATCAGGAACAACGTGATCTTTGCCCTTACGGTGAATAATGGCAAAGTCATATTGCTGTAGGCGGAGGAACCAACGGGCTAAGCGACGGGAAGGACTTTGGAGTTTATTGAGCCAAAGGAGGGAGTGGTGATCAGATAACGGAAAAATGGGAACCCTCAACGTAAGGGCGAAACTTCTCAATCGCCCATATCACCGCCAGACATTCCTTATCAGTAACTGAGTAGTTGCGCTCAGGCTTGGTTGGTGACCGATGGATATAGCTAACGACTTTTTCGCCGTCGGGATGGGGTTAGCTAAGGATAGCACCCAAACCGAAGGGAGATGCGTCAGTCTGTATGGTGAAGGGTAAGGTAAAGTCAGGATAAGAAAGGATGGGGGCAGAAATTAGGTGTTGTTTAAGGGCAAGGTCGTCCTGAGAATTGGCAGTGATAGAAGTTTTGTGACGACGGAAAAGGACATTGTCCACCACGGACCAGGAAGGAAAACGTGCAACGGCGTTAGAAACTTTTCGGAGCATGGCGTTGTACCAGGGATCCGGAGTAGGAAGGGAGACTTCGAGAGAGGTGACTGTGGAAATCGAAATTGGTTTAAGCACCGGAACAGAACGAGAAAGGTCATCAGGAACAACGTGATCTTTCCCCTTACGGTGAATAATGGCAAAGTCATATTGCTGTAGGCGGAGGAACCAACGGGCTAAGCGACGGGAAGGACTTTGGAGTTTATTGAGCCAAAGGAGGGAGTGGTGATCAGATAATGGAAAAATGGGAACCCTCAACGTAAGGGCGAAACTTCTCAATCGCCCATATCACCGCCAGACATTCCTTATCAGTAACTGAGTAGTTGCGCTCAGGCTTGGTTGGTGACCGATGGATATAGCTAACGACTTTTTCGCCGTCGGGATGGGGTTAGCTAAGGATAGCACCCAAACCGAAGGGAGATGCGTCAGTCTGTATGGTGAAGGGTAAGGTAAAGTCAGGATAAGAAAGGATGGGGGCAGAAATTAGGGTGTTGTTTAAGGGCAAGGTCGTCCTGAGAATTGGCAGTGATAGAAGTTTTGTGACGACGGAAAAGGACATTGTCCACCACGGACCAGGAAGAAAACGTGCAACGGCGTTAGAAACTTTTCGGAGCATGGCGTTGTACCAGGGATCCGGAGTAGGAAGGAGACTTCGAGAGAGGTGACTGTGGAAATCGAAATTGGTTTAAGCACCGGAACAGAACGAGAAAGGTCATCAGGAACAACGTGATCTTTCCCCTTACGGTGAATAATGGCAAAGTCATATTGCTGTAGGCGGAGGAACCAACGGGCTAAGCGACGGGAAGGACTTTGGAGTTTATTGAGCCAAAGGAGGGAGTGGTGATCAGATAATGGAAAAATGGGAACCCTTAACGTAAGGGCGAAACTTCTCAATCGCCCATATCACCGCCAGACATTCCTTATCAGTAACTGAGTAGTTGCGCTCAGGCTTGGTTGGTGACCGATGGATATAGCTAACGACCTTTTCGCCGTCGGGATGGGGTTAGCTAAGGATAGCACCCAAACCGAAGTAAGATGCGTCAGTCTGTATGGTGAAGGGTAAGGTAAAGTCAGGACAAGAAAGGATGGGGGCAGAAATTAGGTGTTGTTTAAGGGCAAGGTAGGCAGATTGACAATCGGGGGTGCAAGAGAAATGGGTGTTTTTGCGGGTCAGGTTAGAAAGCGGAGCTGTGAAGGAAGCAAAGTTCGGAATGAAACGCCGGTACCAACTGGCCATGCCAGTGAGTTGACGGACTGCGGTAACAGTGGAGGGAGGAGGGATATTATGGATTGCAGAAACTTTATCGGAGTCAACAAGGAGACCATCCCGGTTAACGATATAACCAAGATAGCGGAGCTCGGAGAGGCAGGAATGACACTTGCCTTGACGAAGAGTAAGGTCAGCATGTAAGAGACGAGAAAGAACTAGGTAAAGAATTCGGAAGTGTTCTTCGAATGAAGGAGTGGCAATGATGATATCATCGAGGTAGGTGAAGCAGAATGGTTCCAGGTCAGAACCCATGATCTGATCGATAAGATGCTGAAAGATGGCAGGAGAATTATCAAGGCCGAAGGGCATACGACAGAATTGAAATAAACCTCGATAAGGGACGGTGAAAGCAGTGATGGGTTTGGATCGGAGGACAGAGGATTTGCCAATAGGCGGAACGGATATCTAGTGAGGAGAGATAACGAGCATCGCGGAGCCGGTCAAGGATGGTAGAAATGTACGGAAGAGGATATGCGTCTTTTTGAGTGACTTGGTTGACCTTCCGAAAATCAATTCAGAACCGATAGGAATCGTCTCTCTTCTTAACTAGGATAATGGGGCTAGACCATGGACTAGTAGTAGGTTCCACGACCCATAAGTTAAGAATTTTATCGAGTTCCAAATGGGCAACCTCAAGGAATGGAGGACATAATAATGTTGTTTGATGGGCTCGGCTGACGTGCAGATGTGGTGTTGTACCAAGAAAGTACAGCCGAGACCAGGAGGTTGTTTGGAAAAGGAGGAAGTGATTAAGGAGTCGAGTCGTAGTTGTTATTTGGGACCAAGATCGGAAATAATGTGGGTAGGAGCGGAAGTAGTGATGGCCAAGGTGGAAGAAGGAGCAAAAGTCCATTGACCATCGTCAGTAATTATGCTACGTACAATGACCTAGCCGGAAGAAAAGTAAACATCAGGCTAACTACCAACTCTGGAGAGTGGGGAAATTTGCTTACATACCAAAAAAAAACAAAAAAGTTAAGTACATCACCAACGATTATCTATTAACAAAATAAAAAAAATAATTGAATTAAATACATAAATCGCTACAAACCAGAGAACGCAATAAAATAAGCATTATCATTTCAAAGCCAACAATTATATTATACGGACAATTGGATAGTGGATCCACGAAGTGCGCATTTCGCGGCTAACATGTAATAAACTCAGTAAAAAAAAGAAAAATTAAAACTTATAATTTTCCAATCGCAAGTATGTAAAATTTTAAAGTATTAAAGGCAAATTTAGTTTTTAAATGTAGTACAGGTGTTAAACTTAAGCATCAAATACAGCCCACGTTGTAGCAAGAATTAACGACGTATACCCAGAAGCACCAGCGCAACCAGCTGTTCAATGAGTATGGTGGACTGGTTTTACACCATCCACCGTTAATAAATAAAAATCCTTAACATGTATAATAGAATACAAGGCACATACCTCTCTGCGTTGGGATACTTAACTTTCCCACTGCTAGGAGAAAGAAGTCAGCATAACAACGTAGCTACTATCGTAATTACAGGAACTGGTACACGGCAGGGAACAGGTAGGCTACACCCAGAAAGAACGCCTTTGGCCTCCAGCAAAAAAAGCTAAAAATAGAATCGGGTTAGATGGGGTGAGCGCGGGAACACTCACACATGCAAGACATCTTTAATTGACAGGACAACAATAAACGTGCATTACTTTTAAAGTGATAGAACGAGTAATGTAGAACATATTTCGGCGCACGGGCTGCAGAAGCAAAATCAGAAGGAATTTAAATGACGCCAATTCAAAATCCAAACATCTGTGCTATCAAACCACGATTTTAAACTGGAAAACACGGTTTTACCGGAGAATAGTGCGCGACCTTATTTCAACAAGTCGTTACTTTGTCACAATAGAGAAAACCCATTATACGCGGTTGTAAAGTTGAACAAATTGAAGGTTACCTACAAACAGGCTAAAATATACAGGATGTAAACTATTTAATTTTAGCCTAAACTTGTCGTTGTTAAAAAAAAGGGAATTGAGTTGAAAATGTATTGGATCGCGTATTGATTAGTATCCGGTAAAAATATACGGGATGTTCAAAATAAACGTAACAAAGTATTAAACTTAAAACCAAATATTTAAATGACTGAATAAAGTAGGGAATGCGAGATTTACTTAGGCTAGGACGGAAATATTAAAATTCAGGAACTGCACGTAGCATGTTACACGTTATGAGTTTTTTTTTTCTTCTGTATGGTTAATGTTACAATTGTCAAATTGTAAATTTTTAATTGTAGCCACAATCTAAACCTCTCTCTTTTTTATTTTATTTTACTCCTAAGAAGCCATTAGATAATAAAAACTTTAAAAGTGCGCATGTTGACTGTTTCTGCCTCTTGTATAGCCTAAAGGGTGACGGAGGAAGAGGCCGCAATGGCAACCGTCAAACAAACGCCACGGTCGAAGATTAAAATTAATAGACTAGGTTGATGGTAGTCGGCTATTTTTCATTTTACTGTAAATAACTTTTTTCAGAGATAGCAGTATTTAAACGCATCGTACATAAAATCATATTTTTGCGTCATTTTTCGAAAATATTGGCTAATTGCATGCAAAATACTGTTCAATTAAATAGTAGGATGAAAGTGTCAGAATTGCTATCTCAAAGAAAAATAAAATTGTATGTCTTGTGCTTGATTTTATTTTCATAATTGTGGTTTAACCTTGAAATCATAAAATCGTAACCTTGTTTTATAGAAATTAATGTAGGTGGTGCCTGCCACATCTTCTACTCTACCCAAGTGAAACTATTAAACTAGCCATGATGGCGTTCTCGTATACTTTGGAGGGTATAAAAATGTGTAAAATGAACCTTGGGTATTCTTATGATAAAATACATGTAAAAATGAACGATTTTGGACCAGGAACTGCCTTAATTATCTACTTTTGATGCTACAACCTTGCGATATGATGCAATTTGGGTACTAAAATCAGCAGGGAATTTTTGAATAAAGCTGTTATTTTAGTTAACTTGACGTTGGGTGCAAGGTTATCACTTAACAAATCAAATTGTACATAAACTTTTGTTTTGTTGTTGTTGACTAAGGGTGAGTTTTGCCGTAACTAACTGCGAAAAAAATATTGAAAACATTGAAAACTTTTTAATTTATTTTGAATGCGAAGTTGACAACAACTGACTTAATTGATCTTTGCTGTTATTTTTACTATGGGAGAGTTTATCTTTTGGGGAGTAATGAGAGAATCGTTCGCTTAAATCACGGTGAATTTTGAAATTGCTACCCTATCTAGAGGTACCAACTTCGCTCAGATAAAACTAATTATGTATTTGTAAACATTAGCTTTCGTTGTCGTAGCTTCCAGGAGTTCTACGTAACCATAAGAAACAGCAAAAACTTAATACTGCCATTTAATAACGATTCTCTTTAACGTTTCAGACCTTCAAACGTTCCAGTTTTAGAAATCTATTATATTGAAGAACGTCATTGTGGAAGCCACAGCAGGTGATTTTCACACCACACATGTCAACCTCCCGGTGTTCTGTATAAGAAAACTAAATCCCGGATAACATTTCAAATTCCTCCCCACATTCAGCTTTTCGAGGTTCTAAAAAATATTACTTTTTTACGTCTACTTTTAGTTGTACATAAAAATTCTCAACTGAAATATTACTCTGAATCCAGAATAAAGATAAATCTTGTCCAAAGAAAATGTTGTAAATACGCGGCTACAATTATGTTACGGAATTTTACGCGACTAGGAAATTTAACAAACCAACCAAAACTTCCACAAACAAGGAAAAATAAACAAGAAAGAGCGACGGCTTCGTAACTTATGGTAACTACATATTTTATACGAAGATATTTGATGTTGATGTGCTGAATTCATACATGTGAATGTGCAGCTTATCTAGGGTTAGCTTGTGAGCGGCTTTTCTATATTTTTACAGCATCTTTTACCTTTTCACTGCTCCATTCCAGTCGATCGAATAGCGTCACCAATAAGGGAATCTTAAAACCAAACACTGTTGCTTTTTATATCTAATAGAAATAATATTCGCGAGAATTCCACCTAAGGATTCTCATAGCTTACGATTTGTACCATTAAACACAGGCACACACTTAAGGACTTTTAAGGTGCGTATTTGTACGGGCGATAAAACTTTCCACGCCACTAACACAGCAAAAATCTAAAGAATAATATAAGAGTAGACACCACATTAA
This sequence comes from Platerodrilus igneus, assembly GCA_036346225.1. Lineage (NCBI taxonomy): Eukaryota > Metazoa > Arthropoda > Insecta > Coleoptera > Lycidae > Platerodrilus > Platerodrilus igneus. The sequence continues at coordinate 9,090,178 of JARFIW010001226.1, forward strand.
TTTAACGTCAGTAAAGATAATAAAAACCAACAGCAGACCACTCGAACTGAAAGCTTCTTCTGAATTGGCCACTCTTTCGCAGACCCTATCTCATAACTTATGGATACTGATGACTTCAGCAATGAGGCTTCACTTTGATAGTGCAGCACCTTGTTAGTCGATTCAGATCTGAGCTACCACCACAAGATCGCTTTCCATTCCTTGTTAAAATAAATTGGAAGTCAATAAAGCTTTGATGTTGCGATGTGTTTAGTTACTTTTACTTGATGTATGGGAATTTCGTGGTTGAATTTTATAAAAATTTGCTTTTAAATCGATAGCGTTTGAAGTGTAACGAATAATTTTTATTCTGAATTTTCAGATCTTTGTACAAGCTTCAAAACAGTCGTGTCTGTAATTTATTGAAAATTGTGGATGATTTGAAAGGGTTCGGATGTAAGAGTTTTATGATCTTTGCTGTTAACTGATTAAAAATTAATATAACCATCATAAAGAAAAACATTAACACGAAATGGTATACACTGTCAAGAACTTCGATTAAAATAGTTAAATAGTGCAGTTTTTAAAGTATAAACTTTAGTTTTGTGTTACACTGAATTCTATTAGTATTGTCTGTATATTACACTCTTGTAATATCTACAATTATACGAATCTAAAATTCAAAATGGAGAGAAATGGTATAAATATTGACATTTGTGATGACAACCATACTGACAGTAAGGAAAGTTCTATTTATCTGTCGGAAAAATATCCAAATGACAACTACTTATCAGATTTTATAACAACTAATAACTGGCATATATCAACACAAGATGACATTCAAGCAAGTCCTTACTTAAAAGATAATTCTCAAAGACGAGCATCAGTTACTGATATATGTAAAATACAAAATCTGGAAACAACAAATCCTTCTAGTAAAAACGAAGTTGATGGTATTGCAATCGAAAACGATATTAGATCGCATAAACATTGTGCTGCTGATTTCAATCGAAAAAGGATAAAATGGAGTAAACAAATGAACATAGATGTTATACACTCTTTTTATTCCACTAATAATTGCAATGATATACCACTTCCAGGGTGGAGACATAAATTAAACACCGATTTTAAAGCTAAATATCCAAACTTAAAACTTACTGAACAGAACATTGTAGACAGAAAAATGTGATTATTAGAAATAGATATCTAAGTGCAACAGAGATGATTCAAATTCGAGAAGATCTTGGTATGTCAGCCCACCATAATGATGTGCAACCGAACATTCTAAACACTCCACAAGACAACACCGACGACACTACTCCAAACTGTCCCAAAAATAACATTTATGAAACTTTGATGAGCAACATAAAATTTTATGAATATTCAAATCCTTTAAACCGTCCTAAAATACCAATTTTAAAGTTTAACAAGCAAACCAATGAACTCATAGATAATTTATATATATATATATATATATATATATATATATATATATATTACTTAAAGATATTTTAAAACCCAGTATGAACTTAAATACTATTCATTTAGTAATCTATGCTGCGGCAGCAACATGTGTTGAACTAAACAATCAACATCTTATTAACCAAACTATACCGTTAAAAAGTTAGGTACATGAAGATCCAAATTGGAAAATTCGACTTTTAAAACAAATAGATAACTTAAGAGGGAAAATTGATCTTTTATCTCAATACCTAAGTGGAATTACTACCAACAAAGTAACAAATAAAATTCGCAAAATATGAAAGAAAGCAAAGCATGAAGAAGACCATATTAATGACAAAGGAAAATTGATTGAACTTCGAGACAATTTTAAACAAAAACTTGGTGTTAAAACTTCTAGACTAAGACGATGTAACGAAACAACTAAGCCAAAAAAACAAAACCATCAATTTAATAAATCATAGCACATTTTTTTTACGGACATTTAGAAAAAATAAACAAACAAATGAAGTGAAATTTCAAAATAAATTACAATTTATCACATTTTGGAAAGAAAAATGGGAAAACTCTGAAACTGCAGACTTATGTTCTGATATCCTAAATCCTGTTCATATAAATGCTGAAAATATTGAAGAAATGCGAACAATAAACATCACAAAAGAGGATATATAATGTGTTGTAGAAACATTTTCAAATTGGAAATCACCTGGACTGGACCCATTCAAAATTTTTGGTTAAAAACTTTCTCAAACACACATGAAGTTCTAGCAATATATTTCAATTCTATCATACAAAATAATAGCAAGTTACCCGATTTTCTTACTCAAGGAAAGACGGTCTTAATATACAAAAGTGGTAATATGAATGATTCTAAAAATTTTAGACCTATTACTTGTTTGTGTACAACTTACAAATTACTTACTGCAATTTTAAGCAAAAAAATACTTTAGCATTGTGAAACCAATAATATAATCTCTCCAGAACAAAAAGGCTGTGTAAAAGAGACATTTGGATGTAAAGAACAACTAATAATTGATGCCATTATTATGAACAACGCGAGAGTAAAAAGACACGATTTACATATTGCCTACATTGACTATGAAAAAGCATATGACTATAACCCATGACTGGTTAATCGAAGTCTTAAATATTTACAAAATTTATCCAAAAATTACAAAGTTCTTAAAAGCCTAATTAATTGTTGGAGCACTGAAATATTTTTAAACAATGAAAGTGCCGGAACAATTCAAATAAAAAGAGGCATATTTCAGGGTGATTCCCTAAGTTCACTTTGGTTTTGTTTGGCAATGAATCCACTTTCATTACTCTTGAATTCTTGTAATGCTGGTTACCGTCTAGATAATAAAGAACGACAATTCAAATATACTCATCTATTGTATATGGATGATTTGAAACTTTTTGCAAAAAATCGTAATCAACTACATTCTCTAATATCCACTGTAAAAATTTATAACAGTAAGATAAAAATGTCATTTGGATTAGAAAAATGTGCAACACTAACCATCAAAAAAGGTATTCTGAAAAATGATGTTGAAAAAATAGAAGAGTTTAAAATATTATCAAGTTCAAACACATACAAATATTTAGGCTTTAAACAAAACAGATGTCTAAATCATACAGAATTAAAACTAGAATATAGGGAGATTTATCGCAAAAGACTAACAAAATTGCTAAACACTAAACTAGATTCAAGAAACCTCTTTACAGCAATTAATACCTGGGCAATAGGTTACCTTAATTACACATTCGGTATTTTAAAATGGAGTGACACGATTTAGAAAGCCTAGATAGACTTACAAGAAGCTTATTAACAAAATTTCGTATGTTTCATCAAATTCGTCTACAGATAGGATCTATTTATCTAGACAACAAGGAGGTCGAGGATTACGTAGCATATACGATACCTGTAAAAATCAAGAAAACAGAATGAAAGATCACTTCTTGAACTCTGGCAAACAATTTCTAATAAATGTAAATAAACACGACAAAAATTACACACCTCTAAATCTTAGTAACTCAATAACTGCAAATCCATCTAGAATATTAAACAGAATTACAAATTGGAAAAAAAGTCTTTACATGGAAAATATCCAAACGCGTTAAATGAACATACAGTCGACACAAAAAAATATGTGCTTTGTGTTCAATCAGGTTACCTACACCCAGAAACCGAAGGATTTTTGATTGCTATTCAGGACAGTGTAATACGCACAAAGAACTATAATAAACATATAATTAAAGAAAATATAGAAAACAAATGTCGAAAATGCAACCAAGTTGAAGAAACGATCGAACACGTCACTGCTGGATGTCCCATCTTAGCACAAAATCAATATTTAAATCGACATAATGAATTTACAAAGATTATTTATCGACAATTAGATATAAAACATAATCTTCTAAAAAATCCACCACCTTAAGTAGACCATTTAGTGAAGAACTGCCGCCTCATTTCCACCAGCTTCCCTCATTTCCACACTCATCTGGACCAAATTTACATGTAAATTCGCACTATAAAGTCTTATTTTTTAAGAATCTCCTCCTGGCTCCTCCTTGCTCTCCTTCTTGCTCGGACACCCCCACAACCATTTTGATTACATCACACCCGCATTCTTTCCACCCGCGAGATAAATCTTTCTCCACATTTCCACCCACGAGATAAACCTATCTTGTTTGGTATCAATTAATATTAGAATTTTCTCAGCTACCCGAATCTCTAGGATTTTTTTAGATAGCATCATCCCCAAGGGAGCTACCCCAATTTTAAGATTTCTTACCTGTAGCGACTTTTGAGAGTTCTTATAAATTTTTTTATACATGCGATACATTAAGTTAGCTTAGAATTTTATGCACATCCCGAATCTGTAAACAGATTTGAAATCGGACCACGCCCTGCAAAGTTATACCCTTTAAAGTCCTGATCTTCTAATTTTGCTATTTGCTCTATAAGCAAACCTAACAAATAGTTTTCTTCGTCTAGCCATTGCATCTTTCGAGATAAACCTATCTTGTTTGGTGTTAATCAATATTAGAATTTTCTCAGCTACCCAAATCTCTAGGAATTTTTCAGATTGCACCATCCCCAAGGGAGCTACCCTAATTTTAAGATTTCTTACCTGTAACGACTTTTGAGCGTTCTTATAAATTTTTTATACATGCAATACATTAAATTAGTCTACAATTTTACGCACAACCCGAATCTGCAAACAGATTTGAAATCGGACCACGCCCTGCAAAGTTACACATATACCCTCTGCGAGATAAATCTTTCTCCACATTTCCACCCACGAGATAAACCTACCTTGTTTGATATCAATCAATATTAGAATTTTCTAAGCTACCAAAATCTCTTTAAATTTTTCACATAGCACCATCCCCCAGAGAGCTACCCCCATTTTAAGATTTCTTACCTGTAGCGACTTTTGAGCGTTCTTATAAATTTTTTATACATGTAGCACATCTTGTTAGTCTAGAATTTTATGCACAATCCGAATCTCTAAATAGATTTAAAATCGAACGACCCTTACCATTTTACACACACCTTTAAATTATAAATTTCCTGCGGCTCATACATAAAAGAAAATCTAAAAACAATTCTTAAAACTTCTTTATTACAGACAATTTTTACTAATACAGTTTAAATTTTGTAAAACCACATTTCTAAATGCATATTTACAATTTTTTATTTTTAACCTAGAACTTCTCATATCGGCTTATACTTATTAATATTTATTTCTAAATAGAGCACATTTTCCAAAGACCAACCGGACCCGCATGTTTCAAATTCCTCTGATTTTGTTCTTATGGTTTCGCTTAAGACCTCGTACATATTTTCCAGATTACTAGAAGACGTTATAACCACATTTTTTGTGTTAAAGGATTTCACATCGGTAGTCTCTTCCCCCATTTTGGTGTAAACGCCGTAGAGTTCGCAGTAGACTTTTATTGCTGTATGTTGTATTCTTTTTCATTTATTAATCGAATAAATCGCTCTTTCTGCTTCCAAAGAAACTCGGCACTCCATCGTCGACACTGGCGTTCTTTATGCGATAGCTAGCCATACGGTTGTTAAACGCTGTACTAACCATTTCTACACCATCGTCGTTAGTAGCGGTAACTGATGCATTTTATGTCTGTTGCTCCTTAAGTGTGCAGCATAGGTAGTCTTTTCCATTTCGAAATCGCATACTTTACACATAATTCGTGGTTGTTTCGTACAAGTCCCTTTAACAGCTGGCGGGGCTGAACGTTTAAGGCTTAATGACATACCGTGCTGTTTTCCTTGTGTCGCAGTAAGTTGTCCATTCTCGTAAAAGCGAAACCGCAAGACCCACAGTTTAAGTACTTTGCTGCGGGCGGATGTATAAGCTTAACCGTGGACGATGTTGCGCCACGACATTTGTTCTGGTGCCGTTTGAGAGCATTTTCCAGGTATAGGAAGCACCGCAAAGTTGCACTTAAAACGTTTGCAGATACCATTTTAGTACAAAACAAAATCCGCACTATAGCACTTTGGTTAAACTTGTAAGCGAACTAACTTATAACTAAAGAGTTTATTCTTGCGCACCTGCTTTATGTACCCTATAGAATGCAAACCGAAGGTTTCCGAAGACACCCGAACGAAGTCTCGGATTCAACGAGGAACTAAATGACGTCATCTTGTGCCAATCCTCGCTGCTCGTCCAATACATTTAGCGCCAATGCATGCACCCGGTTCGCATCGTCGATGGTGCGAATGCCGTTAGTAGAAACATCGGAAACGTCTTCCATGTTATACGGATCGCGTGCATATTAAAAATCCAAAAGGGTGATAGCACACGCACACAAATTGTGTGCAAGTCGTGCTGTAGAAGATGCAGTGCTACTATAACCAAAAACTTAATAAAAACACTTTAAACCATTACTAAGGAAATACCAACTTGTTGTCTACAGGATACTTACTAATAAAGCAATTTAATTTTAAATAACTTCTACGTCATATTTTAGAAATGGTGGGCTTGAATATTTTCTAAATGAATCACCGAGCAGTATATGCTTAGCAGTATTAAAATTAACCATTAATTTCCCATTTTACGACCATGGTTAATTATAGATTAAAATTTAATTTGTACACGTTCGAGCTTCTCGTAAACTAACATATTTTATAGCAACAATGCGCTGTATAATACATGCATACCCCTTCGCCGCGCTACTGCTATTCTTGTAATTGCTAGAAAAAGTCACTCTCCTTTTACTGTTGGGACCGATGCAAAGCACCATTTTATACTTTCTATAGCACATCGCGCACTTTTTCGTCTGATAATTATGCTTCTGTAGGCTATTACACTTTCGCATAGCGGTCGGCCGCACGTAATGATTTCTAGAACCGGTAAGTACTCGATATCATCCAAATAGAGAATTAGATGCTCGATGTCTGTCAACTTCCAATTCCCTCGTAAAAGGTAGAAAAAACTCAGTCAATCATCCATGTAACTTAAACTTCGACCCGCTCCTGTTCTGATAATTTACAAACATTTTACAAACGACAATGGGCCGAGAATTTTTAAACCTTCGGGGGATCTTTAAGTCGTGATCAATTACACATCCGAGCTACGCGTAAACTAACATATTTTGTAGCAACTGTATAATACATGCATACCCCTTCTCTGCGCTACTGCTATTCTTGTAGTTGCTTGAAAAAGTCAGTCGCCCTTTTTACGGGTAGGGCCGCTAAAAGCACCATTCCATACTTTCTTTATAAGTGTAGCACATCGCGCACTTTTTGTCGGATAATTAAATTTTGTTTATGTAGGCCTTTACATTTCGCTTATTTAAACATCTAATACGATCAATTAACCACTTTCGCTTATTCTAACAGGAACCACCATACATTCCGCCACACCGTTCTTTTGATTCCAAAGATTCCTATGGGCTTCCCACTAACACCCGACGTATCTTTTCTACTATTTGTTAAACAAAACTACCGGCATCGCTATTGTGGACGTAAACAGATGTTTGTGGATGTGTACGAGAATATGTAACCATATACATTAACCAGTCTAAGCTATTTTATTTAGTCCACGAAAACTACTATTTTCTAAACCATAATTAATAATCGTCTTTATAGGTTCTACATTTCTACCGTTACCCAATGACTGGTGCTACGTACATGGAAACTTTAATTTCTTATTGGAGAATTCTTATTCTCCGCGCACTGCTGCGTAGTTGCATGCCTACCCCTTTTGGAGGTATATGCTCGTTATAGGTTGTAAGACCCTCGGTTTTATAACTACAATTCGTGAAACCCTTTAATCTTTTTAATCGTATCTTTCTCACCTACAATACAGTAGGACTTAACATTACTACCAACAAATTCTAATACTGGACCCCCATTAAATACGTCTTTAATTTTCCTACAACTTTTTGTTGACAAGTGTTATATTATATTTATTATACGCAGGGTAGTCACTCTTTTAAGATAAGTATATTTTGCTAGGTATCAACTAATATTAAATTTTCTAGGGACCCCAAATCTGTAAATAGATTTTAAATAGGACCACCCATACAAAGTTATGCGTTTTAAAGACCCAAATCACTAATTTTGCTCATCTTTATTTAACACCATTTTAAAACCTTTTTCGCTACCCAAGACATATGCCTTAGCCAACCATCTCCCGAAATCTAAAACCGCCGTGCCCGCGAATACCACGTGGAGATAACACGTATACTCTGTCAACCAGGAAGCCGGAAGGATTTGGAAGGTCGGAGAAGAACTTAAAATTATGGAATCTTAAAACTAATATATACAATAGATTTACAAAATCCTTACAAATATAAACAACTATCTTATACCTTTACGCCCCCATGCGTAGATTGTTGTACTATTAGGAATGATGTACCTTTTGTCATCTTCCTCGATAAACTAATTTTATTAATAAGCTGCGTATGCAAATCGTATTTTACTCCGGATACATACGCAGCAAGTATCGATACCATCCAAATAAAGAATTGGATGCTTGGTGACTGTTAACATCCGCTTCCCTCGTGTACGCCCAGAACATCCCAGCCCATGAGCACCCCTGCCCATGCCACCCCTGCGCGTAGCACCCCCTCCTTGCATTTTAAGTTAAAATTTAAACGAACCCAAGTCTTTACTTTTTTAAAATATTTATACAAGAGACCGTCTAGGTTTTCAATTGAAAATGTACCGAAGTCTGCCTCAATTTAAATTTTGATTTCGACAACCAGATCCATTCCTTCGTGTAATTCTTGCAGTTGTGAAACAATCGCAGCTTTCCCACTATATTGCAATACGTTATTGACGACTTCTTCTTGTCGGTTTGGGGAAATCCTTTTCTCCCACACGGGGCATATCCACCACTTTTGGGAAAAATGGGTTGTGACCCCGGTTTTAAATGATCCGAAAGGTTTTTACTAGGAAATAACAATGTTTAGCGGCCCCTTTGCGTGTACAAAGGAAAACCCGCATTCCTTAGTTCGTCTTTGTTATTGCCATTTTGATAAATACGTTTTTAGAATAACCTTTTAAAAAATATGGATTTAGTCCATCCTTTTCCGCAAGGACCCACATAACTAAAGAGCTTTTTACTAACCACAAATGCATACAACTTGTAGAAACCAGATGTATCTAAGTCAGTCCATCGGCACATAAAATAATCTTTTAATTCTTCCTCATTTTCTCTAATAAGATGTTCTTTGTCTAACACATCTTTGTATTGATCGCGTATTGTCGCAGTGTTTTCCATGTAGTCCAATTCTCGCCTTTTTGCATCCATTTCCTCTAATTCCAGTTGTCTTCTTCTTCCACTTACAGCGTATGGCATGCATAATGGGGCAATTTCCTTTAGCGTAAACGGATAGAGTTTACTACCAATATTTACGCGTTGTCGTACAACCTCTGGACGAATGTTAGGCGTACCTATCAATCCCAATTCCGAAATTACTATTTCTTTTGGAATTGTAGAATATGGTGTTGCAGATTGTGTAAAATATGTACTACCTGCTTTAATGTAGCACTTGTGTAAGATTTTTATTTTATCTTGGCTATCTTCCTCTACTATCTCCAAATAATTTATAGGTAAATAGTTAAAACTAAAAGCCAGCACATATTTATCAATTTTCCCTTTCTTTTGGTTTTCGGACAACTTAATTTGCAAGCCCGTCAATTTCTTTGTATTACCATTCCAATACACGTACTGTAGCAGGTTATTATAGACTAAACAACAGCTATTTTGTAGCTTGTCCGATAGCTTACTCCACATTTTGGCAAGTGGTACCGAGTACATTGGCGCCTTTAGAAGTATAACTTACTATCTTCCAATAACGTTAAACAGTCTTTTAAGGGATTATACACCGTTCACGACATAGCTTCCAATTGCACAGTTGTATATTGTCGCTTCAATCGCGTAATACCATGTTCTTTGGCCAAAGTAGACGCAAATGTTTCCTTAAACGTACATCTGGACAACGTAAAAATCTAGTATATGATTGCCAAGTTGTTTATTAACACCAGGACTTGTTATCTGGCACACAAATTTGTTGTAAATCTTAATTCTTGCATTGGTTGTTAGCCATGTTAAACAATCAATCCCGCAGTTTTATCGTTGTCAACTATAATATTACACTTTTCTTCGTATTCTCCCTTATAGCAAAGTTATGCTTTGTAGTTAAATAATTCACATCTCCATCTTCAAATATGCCTGCAAATTTGGTTACATCCATGTCAAAAGATAGAAATAATCTTTCGAGTTCGTCATATATCAGTTCCTCCAATGTTCAATTAACATCTGCTAATAAAGATTTTGTTATAACATTCGAGGTCTTTTCCGATCTTTATTCTGGCATCTAGAAACAAGCTTAGCTTCACCATGTAGCGGAACAATTAATTTCATGTAAGCAACATCTTTTAGATAAACATCCGTTTGCAGATGTTCAGAAAGGTCTTTTAACCAACATTGCTGCGTATTGTAGTCACCAGTCACATCTTTCGACATACAAAATACCATATTTCATTTTTAGATAATCCAAATCCTTTTGTTTCACTTTTCCGGTTGAGAAACGTTAATCAGGAGACAATGTTTACGTTCTAGCTACATCAATACTAATTGAATACGAAAAATTGTTCTCGTATTTACGAGGGACGTATTCCGAAGAAGTCGTTGTATCAACCTATAGTAGGCCGCGCCGCGGCTGACTAACCTATTAATTTTCCTTTATCTAACCTAGGTCCACACTTGTTTTTAATGGAAAAACTCATTAAAATGCAATTAGTGCTAATGGGTTTTAATGAGAAAACTCATTAAAAGCAATTAGGTCATATGGTCATGTGGTCATATGGTCATGTGGTCATGCGGTCATATGGTCATGTGGTCATATGGTCATGTGGTCAATGCATGCGGTCATGTGGGGTAATTTCACCCTATGGGGCAATTTCAAACTTAACATCCTACATATATCCGGATATATGTCGATGCGCATCCCTGTCGGCTTAGGTTGGATAACAACATATTCGACTATCTTCGGCAATATACGTCCTCACTCTGTAGAATACGTAAGAGAACAATTTTTTCGTATTCAATTTAGTATTCGATAGTAGCTAGAACGGTAAACATGAGCGTCTCCAAGGTGATTAACGTTTCTCAACTTTGGGAATAAAGTGAAACCGACAAATGAGCGATTTGGATTATGGCTGTTGACAGAAAATATGTGCAACAATAATCTGGTGAAAGATATTGGTAATATTTGTTATGTCGAAGGCGAGCAGATGCTGACTGGTGGACTACACACACCAATTACAGAACCATTTTGTGACAATATAATGTTGGTTAAAATTTGCGACCTTTCTGACACCGAACAAGCATCTGCAAACAAAAGGATGTTTATCCTAAAAAAAAAATTTGTGGTGCATTTAACAGCTATCTACGAAGAAAGTTCAACCGATTTGTTTCCGCTAGGCATGGTGTTAAAGCTAAGCTTCCGTTTTCTCTGGAAAGTACTAACAAGATGGGCCAGAGAGTAAAAGAAATTATCGGAAAAAGAAGACCTCGAATGCATTAATAAAAATTCCAAAATCCTATATGTGTTCCATACAAAGTGGAACTAGCAGATGTTAAGTTGGAAACTTTATTGGAGGAACTACCAGATATATTAGACGAACTCGAAAAGATTATTTCTATCTTTTGACATGGATGTAACCCAAGATTTTGCAGGCATATTTAGCAAGATGGAGATGTGTAATTATTTAACTACAAAGCATAACTTTGCTATAAGGGAGAATACGAAGAAAAGTGTAATATTATAGTTGACAACGATAAAACTGCGGGGATTGATTGTTTAACATGGCTAACAACCAATGCAAGAATTAAGATTTACAACAAATTTGTGTGCCAGATAACAAGTCCTGGTGTTAATAAACAACTTGGCAATCATATACTAGATTTTTTACGTTGTCCAGATGTACGTTTAAGGGAAACATTTGCGTCTACTTTGGCCAAAGAACATGGTATTACGCGATTGGAAGCGACAATATACAACTGTGCAATTGGAAGCTATGTCAGTGCGGAACGGGTGTATAATCCCTTAAAAGACTGTTTAACGTTATTGGAAGATAGTAAGTTATACTTCCTAAAGGCGCCAATGTACTCGGTACCACTTGCCAAAATGTGGAGTAAGCTATCGGACAAGCTACAAAATAGCTGTTGTTTAGTCTATAATAACCTGCTACAGTACGTGTATTGGGGTAATGGTAATACAAAGAAATTGACGGGCTTGCAAATTAAGTTGTCCGAAAAACCAAAAGAAAGGGAAAATTGATAAAGTATGTGCTTTCGGCTTTTAGTTTTAACTATTTACCTATAAATTATTTGGAGATAGTAGAGGAAGATAGCCAAGATAAAATAAAAATCTTACACAAGTGCTACATTAAAGCAGGTAGTACATATTTTACACAATCTGCAACACCATATTCTACAATTCCAAAAGAAATAGTAATTTCGGAATTGGGATTGATAGGTACGTCTAACATTCGTCCAGAGGTTGTACGACAACGCGTAAATATTGGTAGTAAACTCTATCCGTTTACGCTAAAGGAAATTGCCCCATTATGCATGCCATACGCTGTAAGTGGAAGAAGAAGACAACTGGAATTAGAGGAAATGGATGCAAAAAGGCGAGAATTGGACTACATGGAAAACACTGCGACAATACGCGATCAATACAAAGATGTGTTAGACAAAGAACATCTTATTAGAGAAAATGAGGAAGAATTAAAAGATTATTTTATGTGCCGATGGACTGACTTAGATACATCTGGTTTCTACAAGTTGTATGCATTTGTGGTTAGTAAAAAAGGCTCTTTTAGTTATGTAGGCGTCCTTGCGGAAAAGGATGGCACTAAATCAGTATATTTTTTTAAAAGGTTATTCTAAAAACGTATTTATCAAAATGGCAGATAACAAAGACGAACTAAGGAATGCGGGTTTCGTAACCTTGGCGTACACCACACGCAAAGGGGTTCCGCTAAACATTGTATATTTGCCTAGTAAAGAACCTTTCGGATCATTTAAAACCGAGGGTCTTACAACCCATAACAACCATATATTCCCAAAAGTGGTGGATATGCAACTACACAACAGTGTGTGGAGAAAAGGATTTCCAATACCGACAAGAAGAAGTCGATCAAGCTAACAAGATACGTATGCAGGATATAGTGGGAAAGCTGCGATTAAAAGATTGTCACAAGCTGCAAGAATTACACGAAGGAATGGATCTGGTTGTCGATGGAATCAAATACTTTAAATATAGAGGCAGACTTCGGTACATTTTACAATTCGAAAACCTAGACGGTCTCTATGTATCAAACTATTGGTTAGAAAAGGAGATAGAAGACTTGGGTGTCGATTTAAATTTTAAGCTGCGAATAAAATTAGATAAAATTAAAACCACTGCAAACAAACATAAAGAAAGGACTGTCTTCTGTGTATAACTTTGTATTAAAATTAAGTTTAAATGACTCCATGTTTGGCATTAAATATTTTAAATTTGTTATGTATAATGTCAGAATAAACATTTTATAATAGTATATAACATTGTTCTTTATTTATAAAAGGCTGTAACGTTACCCCGAAATAGCACTCGCACAGAGAGGGGTGCGCATGGGCAGGGTGCGTACGCGCAGGGTGCGCATGGGCAGGGTGTGCATGCGCAGGGGTGCTCATGGGCTGGGATGTGTCTGGGCGTACACGAGGGAAGCGGATGTTAACAGTCACCAAGCATCCAATTCTTTATTTGGATGGTATCGAGTACTTGCCTGCGTATGTACCCGGAGTAAAACACGATTTGTACACGCAGATAATTAATAAAATTAGTTTATCGAGCGAAGATGACAAAGGTACATCATTCCTAATAGTACAACAATCTACGCATGGGGCGTAAAGATATAAGATAGTTGTTTATATTTGTAAGGATTTTGTAAATCTATTGTATATATTAGTTTTAAGATTCCATAATTTTTAAGTTCTTCTCCGACCTTCCAAATCCTTCCGGCTTCCTGGTTGACAGAGTATACGTGTTATCTCCACGTGGTATTCGCGGGCACGGCGGTTTTAGATTTCTCGGGAGATGGTTGGCTAAGGCATATGTCTTGGGTAGCGAAAAGGTTTTAAAAATGGTGTTAAATAAAGATGAGCAAAATTAGTGATTTGGGTCTTTAAAACGCATAACTTTGTATGGGTGGTCCTATTTAAAATCTATTTACAGATTTGGGGTCCCTAGAAAATTTAATATTAGTTGATACCTAGCAAAATATATTATCTTAAAAGAGTGACTACCCTGCGTATAATAAATATAATATAACACTTGTCAACAAAAAGTTGTAGGAAAATTAAAGACGTATTTAATGGGGTCCAGTATTAGAATTTGTTGGTAGTAATGTTAAGTCCTACTGTATTGTAGGTGAGAAAGATACGATTAAAAAGATTAAAGGGTTTCACGAATTGTAGTTAAGTAAAACCGAGGGTCTTACAACCTATAACGAGCATATACCTCCAAAAGGGGTAGGCATGCAACTACGCAGCAGTGCGCGGGAGAATAAGAATTCTCCAATAAGAAATTAAAGTTTCCATGTACGTAGCACCAGTCATTGGGTAACGGTAGAAATGTAGAACCTATAAAGACGATTATTAATTATGGTTTAGAAAATAGTAGTTTTCGTGGACTAAATAAAATAGCTTAGACTGGTTAATGTATATGGTTACATATTCTCGTACACATCCACAAACATCTGTTTACGTCCACAATAGCGATGCCGGTAGTTTTGTTTAACAAATAGTAGAAAGATACGTCGGTGTTAGTGTGCGGAAGCCCATAGGATCTTTGGAATCAAAAGAACGGTGTGGCGGAATGTATGGTGGTTCCTGTTAGAATAAGCGAAAGTGGTTAATTGATCGTATTAGATGTTTAAATAAGCGAAAGTGTAAAGGCCTACATAAACAAAATTTAATTATCCGACAAAAAGTGCGCGATGTGCTACACTTATAAAGAAAGTATGGAATGGTGCTTTTAGCGGCCCTACCGTAAAAGGGCGACTGACTTTTCAAGCAACTACAAGAATAGCAGTAGCGCAGAGAAGGGGTATGCATGTATTATACAGTTGCTACAAAATATGTTAGGTTTACGCGTAGCTCGGATGTGTAATTGATCACGACTTAAAGATCCCGGAGGTTTAAAAATTTCGGCCCATTGTCGTTTGAAAATGTTTGTAAATTATCAGAACAGGAGCGGGTCGAAGTTGTTACATGGATGATTGACTGAGTTTTTCTACCTTTACGAGGGAATTGGAAGTTGACAGACATCGAGCATCTAATTTCTATTTGGATGATATCGAGTACTTACCGGTTCTAGAAATCATTACGTGCGGCCGACCGCTATGCGAAAGTGTAATAGCCTACAGAAGCATAATTATCAGACGAAAAGTGCGCGATGTGCTATAGAAAGTATAAAATGGTGCTTTGCATCGGTCCTAACAGTAAAAAGGAGAGTGACTTTTCTAGCAATTACAAGAATAGCAGTAGCGCGGCGAAGGGGTATGCATGTATTATACAGCGCATTGTTGCTATAAAATATGTTAGTTTACGAGAAGCTCGAACGTGACAAATTAAATTTTAATCTATAATTAACCATGGTCGTAAAATGGAAATTAATGGTTAATTTTAATACTGCTAAGCATATACTTTCGCTCGGTGATTCATTTGAAAATATTCAAGCCCACCATTTCTAAAATATGACGTAGAAGTTATTTAAAATTAAATTGCTTTATTAGTAAGTATCCTGTAGACAACAAGTTGGTATTTCCTTAGTAATGGTTTAAAGTGTTTATTAAGTGTTTTGGTTATAGTAGCACTGCATCTTCTACAGCACGACTTGCACACAATTTGTGTGCGTGTGCTATCACCCTTTGGATTTTTAATATGCACGCGATCCGTATAACATGGAAGACGTTTCCGATGTTTCTACTAACGGCATTCGCACCATCGACGATGCGAACCGGTGCATGCATTGGCGCTAAATGTATTGGACGAGCAGCGAGGATTGGCACGTGACGTCATTTAGTTCCTCGCTGAATCCTCAACTTCGTTCGGTGTCTTCGGAAACCTTCGGTTTGCATTCTATAGGGTACATAAAGCAGGTGCGCAAGAATAAACTCTTTAGTTATAAGTTAGTTCGCTTACAAGTTTAACCAAAGTGCTATAGTGCGGATTTTGTTTTGTACTAAAATGGTATCTGCAAACGTTTTAAGTGCAACTTTGCGGTGCTTCCTATACCTGGAAAAATGCTCTCAAACGGCACCAGAACAAATGTCGTGGCAACATCGTCCACGGTTGCTTTATACATCCGCCCGCAGCAAAGTACTTAAACTGTGGGTCTTGCGGTTTCGCTTTTACGAGAATGGACAACTTACAGCGACACAAGGAAAACAGCACGGTATGTCATTAAGCTTAAACGTTCAGCCCCGCCAGCTGTTAAAGGGACTTGTACGAAACAACCACGAATTATGTGTAAAGTATGCGATTTCGAAATGGAAAAGACTACCTATGCTGCACACTTAAGGAGCAACAGACATAAAATGCATCAGTTACCGCTACTAACGACGATGGTGTAGAAATGGTTAGTACAGCGTTTAACAACCGTATGGCTAGCTATCGCATAAAGAACGCCAGTGTCGACGATGGAGTGCCCGAGTTCTTTGGAAGCAGAAAGAGCGATTTATTCGATTAATAAATGAAAAAGAATACAACATACAGCAATAAAAGTCTACTGCGAACTCTACGGCGTTTACACCAAAATGGGGAAGAGACTACCGATGTGAAATCTTTAACACAAAAATGTGGTTATAACGTCTTCTAGTAATCTGGAAAATATGTACGAGGTCTTAAGCGAAACCATAAGAACAAAATCAGAGGAATTTGAAACATGCGGGTCCGGTTGGTCTTTGGAAAAGGTGCTCTATTTAGAAATAAATATTAATAAGTATAAGCCGATATGAGAAGTTCTAGGTTAAAATAAAAATTGTAAATATGCATTTAGAAATGTGGTTTTACAAAATTTAAACTGTATTAGTAAAATTGTCTGTAATAAAAAGTTTTAAGAATTGTTTTTAGATTTTCTTTATGTATGAGCCGCAGGAAATTTATAATTTAAAGGGTGTGTAAAATGGTAAGGGTCGTTCGATTTTAAATCTATTTAGAGATTCGGATTGTGCATAAAATTCTAGACTAACAAGATGTGCTACATGTATGAAAAATTTATAAGAACGCTCAAAAGTCGCTACAGGTAAGAAATCTTAAAATGGGGTAGCTCTGGGGATGGTGCTATGTGAAAATTTAAAGAGATTTGGGTAGCTTAGAAAATTCTAATATTGATTGATACCAAACAAGGTAGGTTTATCTCGTGGTGGAAATGTGGAGAAAGATTTATCTCAGTCAGAGGGTATATAAGGATTAACTTTGCAGGGCTGTTGAGTCCGATTTCAAATCTGTTTGCAGATTCGGGTGTGTAAAATTGTAGACTAATTTAATGTATTGCATGTATAAAAAATTTATAAGAACGCTCAAAAGTCGCTACAGGTAAGAAATCTTAAAATTAGGGTAGCTCCTTGGGGATGGTGCAATCTGAAAAATTCCTAGAGATTTGGGTAGCTGAGAAAATTCTAATATTGATTAATACCAAACAAGATAGGTTTATCTCGAAAGATGCAATGGCTAGACGAAGAAAACTATTTGTTAGGTTTGCTTATAGAGCAAATAGCAAAATTAGAAGATCAGGACTTTAAAGGGGTATAACTTTGCAGGGCGTGGTCCGATTTCAAATCTGTTTACAGATTCGGGATGTGCATAAAATTCTAAGCTAACTTAATGTATCGCATGTATAAAAAAAATTATAAGAACTCTCAAAAGTCGCTACAGGTAAGAAATCTTAAAATTGGGGTAGCTCCCTTGGGGATGATGCTATCTAAAAAAATCCTAAAGATTCGGGTAGCTGAGAAAATTCTAATATTAATTGATACCAAACAAGATAGGTTTATCTCGTGGGTGGAAATGTGGAGAAAGATTTATCTCGGGGTGGAAAGAATGCGGGTGTGATGTAATCAAAATGGTTGTGGGGGTGTCCGAGCAAGGAGGAGAGCAAGGAGGAGCCAGGAGGAGATTCTTAAAAAATAAGACTTTATAGTGCGAATTTACATGTAAATTTGGTCCAGATGAGTGTGGAAATGAGGGAAGCTGGTGGAAATGAGGCGGCAGTTCTTCACTAAATGGTCTACTACCTTACTACAAATACATACCAAACATTTCAATTTGTGCTGCTAACGGAAACAGACGAAAGCGCATTAAATGGTCAAGAAATATGAATAGATGTAATGCGTTCATTTTACTATATTAACAAATGTAATGACTTGCCGATTCCTGAATGGAGAACACGATTGCATATTGAATTTTCAGACAAATATCCTAATCTAGCTTTATCAGAACAAAATATTGTAGATAGAAGGGACGTAATTGTAAAGAAAAAATATTTAAGTGAAACAGAGCTTCAAGAAATCAACGTGAAGTAGGCAACATGCTATATAATGATCAAATTAGAGAGGAGTGCTATAGTAACGACCTGGAAGCTAATCAAATCATGAATGACAGTGGAACAATGAAAGAAAACTCAATTTATGATACAATTGTAAGCACTTTCAAATTTTATGAAAGTTTAGATCTAATTAATCGCCCAAAGATTCCAAAACTGAAATTTAAGATTCAGACAGAAAAAATAATGACACAAGTAAACACTACATTGGAAAAAGTACTACAAAAATTTGGAAAAGACCTAACTTCAGTTAACGTGATAATTTACTGTGCAATAATGACATGTATACAGTTAAATGGACAAGAAGTATGCAATGAAATGAAAAAATCGCCTAATTATAATAAGGAGCCTTCATGGAAAATACATTTAACTAGAGAAATAGATTTGCTGCGTGGCAAAATTGATATTATAAACGTGATTATTAAAGGAAATAACAGTCCTAAAGTAAGTTATGAAATTAATCATATAATCCATGAAGCTAAATTATTTAAAAAAAAGAACTTAACGGAATATTTAATAGAATATTGTGATACATTAAAACAGAAAGTAAAAGTAAAAGGAGCGCGTTTACGCAGATACAATAAAACTACAAAAAGAAAGCAGCAAAATTCTAACTTTATGCATTCGCAATCAAAATTTTATAGGTCCTTAGAAAATGATAACACTAATACAAACCAAAAAATTAATACAATCGAATTTCTAGAATTCTGGAAAAGTCTATGGGAAAATAAATCAAAATCAAAACTTATGCTAGATCTATTAGAAACAATTAATGAATCGGCTAAGAGTATTAAATTAATGGAAAATACAAATATAACTATAATTGATATTACTAATGCAATACATAATACGGCAAACTGGAAAGCCCCTGGTTTAGACGGAATACAAAATTTTTGGTTAAAGAAGTTTGTCTCTACACATAAATATTTAGCATTATGTTTTAACAATCTGTTAAAAAACCCCGAAAGTGTACTCAAGTTTTTGGTAACTGGTAGAACCTCATTGATTTATAAGAATGGCGACCCTGAGTCTCCCAGTAGCAATAGACCAATAACATGCCTATGCACAACATATACATTGCTAACCTCAATCATAAGAGCTAAAATATATGAACATTGTAATGACACTGTCATTGCAACCGAACAAAAAGGATGTACTAGGCATGTAATGGGCTGTAAGGAACAACTTACAATTGATTCAATAGTCATAAATCACGCGAAAACAAAAAAGCGAAATTTAAATGTGGGATACATAGATTTCAATAAAGCCTATGATTGTACCTCACGATTGGCTAATATCAATTCTCAAAATCTATAAAATCTCGCCAAATATAATTGAATTACTGAATAATATAATGAACCAATGGAACACTAAATTATATGTACAAAATGAAGATAATGGTAATATAAATATTAAACGGGGAATATTTCAGGGAGATTCTCTAAGTCCATTGTGGTTCTGTCTAGCAATAAATCCCTTGTCCGCAATTTTGAAAAATACAGGAGGGGGATTTAGAATGGAATACAAAAAAGTTCAATTTAGATTAACACACTTACTTTTTATAGACGACATAAAAATATATGCTGAATCAAAAACCATGCTACAATCAATGATTGCCACTATGAAAATATTTAGTGATTCAAAAAATATGTGTTTTGGAATCAAAAAATGTACAACATTGAGTATAATAAAGGGCAAAATTACCGGTACAGAAAACAATTTTGAAGGAATTAAATTTTTATCCAGTGAGGAAACGTATAAATACCTAGGTTTTGAACAAAATAAATCTATAAACCACAAAAATATCAAAAATATGTACTGAGATACATAAAAAAAAAAGATTGACAAAACTACTTAATACTCAACTATCTGCAAAAAATTTGTTTACGGCCATAAATACTTGGGCAATAAGTTACCTCACCTTTTCTTTCGGAATTTTAAAATGGACGGAAAGAGACTTACATGATCTTGATAGATTAACAAGACGAACACTTACAAAATTTCGATTCCTCAACCCAAATTCGTCAATTGAACGACTCTATATCTCTAGAAAATACGGGGGTAAGAGATTAATTAATATCCATGATCGATGTAAAAGCCAGGAAAATAAACTCTGCGAATACTTCCATAATTTAGAAAATACTGAAATCTCAAAAATATTAAAATATGACAAAAACTATACGCCTTTGAGATTAGGAACTTTTAAAAAACCAACAATAGCAACAGTACAAGACAAAATTGACATATGGAAAAATAAAATTCTTCATGGAAAATACCCTCAAATTCTAGACACCCACGATGTAGACATAACAGCCTTTCTAAATTGGATAAGTAAAGGATATCTGTATCACGAAACAAAAGGCTTCTACGTAGCCATTCAGGATAAAATTATTCGTACTAAAAACTACGAAAAACACATTTTAGGATGTAAAACCATTGACAGATGCCGTAAATGTAATGAAATTGGGGATACCATAGAGCATATCACCGCAGGTTGTTCAGCACTCGCTTCAAATGCTTATTTGGGAAGACATAATCAATTCGCCAAAATAACATACCAGCAATTAGCAATAAAATATGATTTGTTGGAGAACCCAATGCCATACTACAAATACACACCTGCTGCTGTATTGGAAAACAATAATATACTGTTATATTGGGATAGACAATTACTTACAGATCATACCATAGCGTACAACAAACCGGACATCTTCTTATTTGATAAAATTAAGAGTGAAGCATACATAATCGACATAACCGTTCCTTTAAGCTCAAACATATTCAATATTGTATATTGTATAATCTTGAGCTAAAAATAAATAATAATAATAATAATAATAATAATAATAATAATAATAATAATAATAATAATAATAATAATAATAATTCAATTCAATTCTATTCAATTCAATTTAATTAAATTCAAATTCCTTTATGCAATATTACTTTGCTATAAGCTAATCTTACATGATTGCTGGTCATGGCGTTTATAAATAGATTAAGTATCTTCTATTGTAAGTGAAATTTTACTTAATTCTTTTTATTAAAGACGTTCACCCAAACAGGTACGGGCATGGCAAACCCGAGGCACCCGAGCTCAGCTGTGCGTCACGCTAGTCCCCCCCTGGTACTCCAGATATTTTAGCGCTAGATACCTTGCACTTAGCATAGCTAGCACCCAAATCTTAAAGCTAGCCCCACTCAAATAGCGTCAATAAAACGCTTGATTACGGAGTGGGAGGGGGCTAATGCGACGTTAGCAACTCCCGTCCCCGGTATTCCAATAACTCCAAACTTTTAGCACTAGATAGCCTACACCTAGCACTAACTAGTACCCAAATTTTAAAGCTAGCACCATTCAATTAGCGTCAATATAGCTGTTGAATACGGAGGGGGATGTGACGTTAGCCTCCGGTATTCCAATAAATCCAAACTTTTAGCACTAGACAGCCTACCCAAATCTTAAAGCTAGCACCACTCAAATAGCGTCAATATAGCTGTTGATTAGCGGGGGGCTAATGTGACGCTAGCCCCCCGGTATTTCGATAACTCTAAACTTTGAGCACTAGATAGCCTACAACTAGCACTAGCTAGCACCCAAATCTTAAAGGTCAGTATAACTGTCAATTACTGGGGGGGTTAGTGTAGCGCTAGTCCACTCGGTGACCAATAGCTTCGTCTTTTAGCACCAGATAGCCTACACTTCGCACAAGCTAGTACCCAAATTCTAGATCTAGCACCATTCAAACAGCCTTGACATAACACTATTTATTACCTGGGAGAGATGTAGTTTGACCATAGCCTCTATTCGTATTCCAAATATTAGCATAGTTTTAGCTCTAGATGCCTTGCAACTAGTACTGGCTGGCACCTAGTAAATGCCAGCAAGATCTATAAATAAACACATAAGAGGATTATAATTCAAGAAAAACAAAAAACTTCGACTATTAATATCTTGACTAGAACATGATGTCTATTAGTGTTTATATATAATATCAAATTAGTACTTACAATTTAGTATGTTAATATTTTTATAGGATACATAATGTTTTCCACGTTTTTGTTGTCAAGCTATAATGCGCAATTTCACGCTCGGTTTTATGACTATTTTATAAAAGAATATATTTAGCAAATGTTCTACCACGTTGTTGAAGAGATTGCAAAAAGAATAAATAAAAGCATGCCGCTGAAGTTTAAATAATATACGGTTTTTTATTTTGTAACTTGTAGTCAAATTGGCCCCTCTCCTCCAACTATCTTTATTCAAAGACTACCACCTGTTTAGTTATAGCTGGTAATAGTTACCACCAAAATCTGAAAGCTAGCTCCGATGCGGTTTCAGAAATACGAACTACTTGGGTGAGGAGGAGAGAGTTTGACGCTAACAACCACTCTCATTGCTCTGATTTGCTCCAAAATCCAGCACAGACAGCGTAGGCCCAGTCGACCATCTGGCACCCAAAAAAAAAAAGCTAAAATTTCAGAAACAAAATGCGGCAATTTTATAAAAATTATTTGTTTTCTTTCGGTTACTAAAATAATTTGAAATATTTGCATCAGCTAGCATCGCATTATGAGAGCTAGTCCCTAAGCCGTTTCAGAAATATTCAGTATTTTATGGGTGCGTCACACTAGCCCGAGGGTGGGGGAGGTTAGATACCTTGCACCTAGCACTCAAATATTAAAGCAAGCACTACTCAAATAGCGTCATTACAACTGTTGATAACGGACCAGTAGCTAATATGACGCTAACCCTTGTATTTTGATACTTTCGAACATTTAGCACTAAATTGCCTACACCTAGCATAGATGAAATGAGTCACCGAAAAAAATGACCCATATCTCAGCGACCCAAATAGGTATGTGACCCACGACCCATTGACCCACTGACCCAAATTGAGCCGGTGACCCAAATTGACTCGGTGGCTTAAATTGACCCATGGACCCAAGATAATTTACGTCTACGCTTATTAAATATTTTCATCAACAAAATACTTTATTTATTATAAACAATCACATAAAATGTAAACAAAAGCACTAAAAATAAGAAAGAATTATAATATATAAATACAAATTATCTTATAAACCTATGTAATAAAAGAAGGTTACATCACTTATGAATTTATGATGACGGATATATTTTTAAAATTTCGTTTTTTAAAGATTCTGAAACAATAAATACGAGAAAACATACGTGTACGGGAAGAGCTTTTACTTTATATTGGAAGATATTATGGATTACTTATGCAGGTTATTACATTTCAAAGCGAAACTAAGGGACGGCCAAAAAATATGTGCCTACGGGCAGTAAATTTCAAAAGCCAGCCCTGGGAAGAGGGGGGGGGGTGCAACCTAAGGAAAACGTAACAAAATCGCAACTTGTAATACGCGTTTCATATAATTTTAACCATTGTATTTGCTTTATCACTTCACCTCACGGAGATTTACAAAAGATTATATTACAACCAAGTTGATGTCTACTGCTACAAATTACCAAAGTAATGAAATGTTATGAAAATAAAGAGGTTAATATTTAGATTTTTTTACCACAAACTACGTCAGTGAAAGAAAATTCTATTGGCAAACTAATTTAGGTGTTTATATTAGATACTATGACGATTACTAATCCTGATGTTAGTTCTTAATTGTCATTGTTTTTTTTAAGTCCAACAACAATCTAGAATGATGCAAATTTTGAAATCTTATTATTATTGCTTATTATTGCTACAATAGTGGGAAGAGAAGCTAGAAACAGAAAATTTTTAATTTATTAAGATTATAACATACAAAACTATAAGTTTATAACACCGCATTGTGTACCATGGCACGTTTCTTTGAAAAAATTTAAAAATGCATTTTTATATTAAAAAAAGGCGTTGTACTCTTATCGTATTATAAATTATTTGGCGCTTACTTCAAATTCATAAAATGAGTGCATGTAACTAACTGAACCAATAACTTAATGTACAATTTTGTGAACGTACTTAATAAACTGACCTGAAAGTTCACTACTCTATGGCTATACCTAGAGAAAGCCAATCTGTCACTTTATTAATTTGGATTACTGGATCAATTTCGGTCACCAGGTCAATTTAGGTTACCGGATCAATTTGGGTTGCCGGATCAATTTAGGTCGCCGGGTCAATTTGGGTCACCGGGTCAATTTGGGTCGATACACATGATCTAATGGAACTAATGGAACTTGCATGAATAGAAAATAGATAATTACAATAGAAGAAATGACACAAAACTGACGACAATAGACATTAGTACCACGGAATAGAATAATAGAACAAGTATTTAAAGAAATTCAAGTAACTTTTCTCTATTCCTACAAGGTCGCTAGTCACTAGAATGGTTCTATTATTGGGACCTATTCAAAGGTCAAAATTCTAAAAAACTGTAAAACCCACGTTGATTAGTACAATAGGTGTCTTTTGTCACCTCCATTTATTCATTGTAGTTGTTACAATGACAGATGCTTATTTTTGCATAAAGACACTTAGGACTTCTGTGTTTTTTGGGTTATGGAAATATACCAACATGCGAAAGACATATCTATTTGTTATATCAATGCAAGGTATAAAATTTGCTTTGTTGTCTTGTCTTTGGTTATCTTTCTGTTGGGATTGAAACTTAAAATTTTCGAGTTCTATAATTTCAGCATTGAGACCTTTAAATTTAAAATTGCAGATCTAATATTTTTTTAATCCATTCTTAATTATATTATAAAGTGAAACGAGTGTTTTGGCGTGTGACCGGGAATATGAGTATTATCTTACAAACATGTACAAATTAGCATTGAAAAATCATAACTGAGGAAGTGAATAAACTTACCAAATTAGATGCTGTGCACTACACAAAGAGGAGTTCGAAACTCGAAAACGAGCGTATGCTTCGAAGTCTGTCAAAACACTATCCACTCTTTTCACTTATGTTCTTTATATTTTTGATGCGCGATCAATACGGCACTAGATGGCGCGAACATAACTGCCCACCTAAAATGGAATATTTTAAGGAAGGAGAAGAGGTGGTTTGGCATTTCCTCCAAACCGGAATTACAGATTACCTGCTGGTGTACGGGAGTGAAAGGAGTATGAGGAATAAGAGAGGCGTGATTTTATTTAAATTATTTAAATTAAAAGAATTATATAGAAAAACGCGAAAATAATTGATTTGCATAGTTGGTTTAATCAACCATGGGGAGGGGAACCAGTTTATTAACTGGACGCACAAAAATAGTGCCGGAAGTTCGAACGGAAGCAACACGTACTACACCGTCCGGTCTTGGAAAGACCTGTTCTACTCGAGCGATAGGCCAAGAAAGAGGAGAAGTTGACGACCCGGAACCCGGATAAAAGAACTACTTGTCCGGGTTGCACGTTGGGTATGGAAGTGTTCCCTTTTGGTCGCGGAAATTGGAAGCTTAAATATTTGTTGGAACATCGTTTCCAAAATGACCACAAAATTTGTCGAAGTAGTTGCCAAGGATTACGAAGTGACATATTTTCAGGAATTTGCATTTTCAGGAAACCCAAAGTTGGAGTACCTATTAAAAAATGCCCTGGGGAGAGATAGTCTGTACCATTATTAGGATCCGAAGATAGAAAACACAAAGGACGACTTATAAGAACGGCTTCAATTCTAATATAAACTGTGCTCAATTCTTCAAAAGTGAGGGTTCGATTTCCGACAAGACGATATAACAAACTTTTGGAGAATTTGACACAGGACTCCCAAATTCCGCCAAAATTCGGGGTTTGGCAGGGATTGAATTTTCAAGCAACTTGCAGCAAGGCGAAGTTGGTATAAAGTTGGTCTTTATTTTGCAAAAGCCAAGTTCTGGCTTCCTTTAATCTGCGAGATGCACCAACAAAGTTGGTACCACAGTCAGAAAATAAAGTAGACGGAGTGTCTCTACGAGAAACAAATCTGGCAAAACAAGCCATAAATGCGTCAGTAGTTAGCTCCGAAACAATTTCCAAATGTACAGATTTCGTGCACATGCATACAAAACACATAAGTATGTTTTTGTGACGGGTGCATTCTTTCTTTTAGAGGTCTTTAAAAGAAGGGGGCCTGCAAAATCAGTGCCGACCTCAGTAAATGCGCGAGTTATGCAAACTCGAGCGGAGGGCAAATCGGACATTTAAGGAAGCGATGATTTGCATTTTGACCGGTAGCATTTGAAACATTTAAAAATATGTTTCCGTAAAACAGACCGTAAAAAATTAATCCAATAATGACGTTGAATGAGTGCTTGAGTAGTTAAAACACCAGAGTGCAGAAATGCTTTGTGATAATGATCACAAATAAGAGTGGCCAAGAATGCATTCTTGGGTAATAATAGAGGGTGCTTAGATTCATAGAGTAATAAAGAGTAGTTCAGTCTAACACCCACCCGCAAGAGATTATTTGAATGTAGGAAAGGGGTCAATTTGCGGAGATAGCTGACAAGTGGTTTTCCTGAAAGCGAGCTAAAACCCTCGAATCAGCAGGAAGAAGGTAAAAGGAAGAAGAGATGGCCAAAAGGGAAGAGTCGGCTACCACCAACCACAGGAACTACTGCGTGATTTCGACACGTGTATATTTGTTTTAAGATCAAACTTTTGAACATACGAATCTATTTGTTAATCTGTAATTCATACATTGAGCACTTTATTTACTCTGTAAATATACTATATATCAACCCACTAATGGACTTAAACACCAACAATAGAAAAATCGTACAGTGGAATTGCAGATGCTGCGTCAAAATCTACTGTGATATAAAGCCCGCAATACAAAAATATGACCCGATATCTATGTGTTTGCAAGAGACACATCCATTACCCGGTTTGCCATACTCTCCAAAAGAATATACAACAATCAGGTGTAATGCTGTCCCAAATCAGCGGGCCCTACATGTGATTTTCCAATGCTCTACTCTAAGGTACTACACTGGCCAGGAAGCAAGTTTCTTTTTACCCGAAAAATTTGAAATTTTGCCCAACCCTTGCTGTTCCAAGCAAGGTAGGGATCTTTAACGTGCGTAACAACACTCACACACGGGACCTCCATTTTACCTCTCATCGGAACGAGGGTGTACTTTTGTGAAAAATGCTTACTTAACATTTTTCAAGCGGACCGTGTCGGGATTCGAACCCAGGACGTTGGGTGTAGTAGTCACGCACATAACAATTACGCTACGGAGCCGCCCAATCAGCGGGCTTTACATGTGATATTCCATTGCTCCACCCGTAGGTACTACATTGGCCAGGAAGCGAGTTTTTTGTAACCATCCGAACGAGGGTGTATTTTTGTGAAAAATGCTCGCCTAACATTTTTTAAGCGGTTCGTGTCGGAATTCGAAGCCGCAAATCAGCGGGCCGCCGAAGAGGCAGCTATCCTACTGAGACACAACATATGGTATACGGAAATAAACTTAAATACGTCACTGCAGGCGGTAGCTGTAGAGCTTGGCATGCCTGAAAAGTTGGCGCTGTGAAACATCTATCTGCCGGAACGTAACTGGCTCATAGAAAACTTAAATAAATTACCTCTTCAACTACCACCACCATTTATATCTATCGGTGATTTTAACGCGCACAGTCCCCTGTGGGGATCGCCCATAATTGTTGAAAAGTGCCCCATTTTGGGGCAGTGACTAGAAAGGGATGATGTGGTACTTATGAACACTGGATCGAGCACTCACATGAACACAAAGAGTAATACCCTTTCAGCCATAGACTTGATTATAACATCTACCGTATTAGCTCCTTGACTTACTTGGAAGGTGTCCGACGATCTGAACAACAACGACCATTTCCCGATAGTGATAGAAACCGATAAGCCTCAAAAGAGTTGCCAGGCGATGGAACACAGCCAAAGTTGATTGGCAGAAGTTTTCTGAGGTAATAAGAGCACCATTAAACCCATGTTTAAATTCATTTAGCGAAGCAGTCATAAATGCTGCAGAGAAGAGTATTCCAAAAATGTCCGGTAAACCATACAAACAAATGGAACAGGCTACTCGATCTAAAAAGACTGCGTTTAATAGTTTTAAGAAACACTCTACTCTTGAGAATCTGGTGCAATTTAAAAAAGCACCTGCCAAAACCAGACGCATAATATTAGAAGCTCAACGTGCTAACTGAAACAAATATACTTCTTCCGTCACATCCAAAGAAGACTCTAGCAGTGTCTGGAAGAAAATAAAATCAATATCTGGCAGGTATTCTAGTACACTTAGCTGCCTCAAAACGCGTGATGGAAAACAAACAGAAAATATGCAAGAAATCGCAGAATTATTAGCTGACCAGTTTGAAGGAACCAGTAGCTCTGTCAACTATGAACAGATTTTCCTGCAGTCTACAGCCATCCGCGAAACCTCTAGATTTCACGGCTGCTATGCAACATGATTATAATGCACCCTTCGTGTTGACTGAACTTACTGAAGCCATTAAGCAATTGAAAACGGTAGCGCCAGGACCAGATGAAATAACAAACGACATGTTGAAAAACTTAACCGTTGAAATGAAGATCATGTTGTTAAATATATATGATAAACTCTGGACAGACGGCATCTATCCCGATGAACGGAAAGACGCTATCGTGGTCCCAATTGCAAAATTAGGAAAGAACTCAATGTTTCCAGCGAGCTATCGACCAATTAGTCTCACCTGCTAAATGGGAAACTGCTGGAAAGGATGGTAATAACCTCCTTCAGTGGTACCTAGAAAAAAATCATATCTTAGTGCCCTTCCAAACTGGTTTTAGAAAGAAGCGGTCAACGATTGATCATTTAGTGTTGCTCGAAAATTCAATTCAAGAAGCCTTTAAGTACCGAGAACATATGGTTCCAGTTTTCTTTGATATTAAGGGAGCCCACAACATGACCTGGCGTTATAACATTTTAAAAACTCTGTACAACCATGGATTCAAAGGCAACATGCCTCTTTTCATCGCATCCTTTCTAAATAACCGCCGTTTTAAGGAAAGATCTAGTGATACGTTCTCATCCACAAGGGTGCTACATAACGGTGTGCCGCAGGGTTTGACTCTCAGTTGTAACACTCTTTCTGCTTGCAATTAATGGAATCTTAAATAATGTAAACCTTCTTAAATGTATGTACATAGATGACTTGGCAATCCGGTACTGGTTAGGTGCTTTTCCCACAAGCCCAATCCACAACCTTTACTGCGAATCTGGTTTATCCTCCCTTGACATAAGACGGAAAAAGCAAATGTTTGCGTACATAGTTGGTGTTAAATCCTGTCCATTTAACCCCAATAACTCTTTCTTATCAAACAAAGTCAACACGTATAGAATCAAACCAACAGCTATACGCCCAGCAGGTATTTGCTTCCTAAAATGCTTACAAAGCAGAGAGGTTGAAATGCCCGAAGAACTTATGACAAATGGCCCAAGTGAATTACCGCCATGGCTGATACCAGAAACAGATAATTAATAAATGCTAAACCAAGTGGAAATCGACGCGTGCGTCCGTGTAAAGGGTTCTAGATAATTTGATTGCGACGAGTTCCGTAAGATAGATGGCGTTAGTTGTCCATTAAAAAGTTAAAAGGAATAGAACGACCTTGACATCAAACTCGAGACTACGTGCATGCTACTCGAAAGCGTTAGCAATAAGCTATCATGTCGAACGTTCGTTGAAATGTCGAACGTTTTACGCAGGTATTTTCTAAGGTAACGCGAAAATGCTTCGATTTACTGAGAAATTCACGATTTTATGTATCTATTCGGGCAAGTTCGATCGTGTCCGTGAACGGAATTTATTATTATTTTTTTTAAAATAGACCCTTTGAATCCGAAATTGGTACGAAATTAGATTCTAAATCGATTTTTTAGGAATTACAGAACATATTAAATATTTTATAATGGCGTTGTTTTCGAATTTAGAAAAAAATTTTATTCTTTAGATATTGACGTTAATGCTTCGGACCTATCCGTCCGCGTTCGCGACCCAATATTCAAAGAAGTCGAATAATTTCGTGTGACTTTATTCGAAAATTTTACGATAAATATACCTCTTACGTGGAAACGGCGTCAAATTCTGGTATATATTAGGTATTTTTAAAAATCCTCAAAGCAAATTTTGGAAACCACCTCGTCCTTCTGTTTTCTTCGCACTCGTTTAGATCGACATTTTGTCTGCTCTCTTGTTTCGCGTGTTCAGCTCCTACGTTTGGAAAAATCGTGACATTCTTAAATGCCACGAACGTCAACCGCAGAACCAAAAATCGTCGAAGATACCGATTCCCAATGAAAATATCTCGTTTCTCGTCTCAATATCGTTCTTACTCCAAGTAAAACTTAAATCTCTTTCGAACTGTACCCCTTTCCATGCGCCACCAGCCCCCTCTTGAAAGAAATACGCGATTAGCCTCCACTTCATCTCTTTACTATCCGAGCGAGAGTCAACAGTCAGCTACCAAATCATATAATTGTGTGAAATAAAAAGCAAAACGGCTCCGTGGCTTAGTTAGTTCGCTTGTGACTAATAAATCCAAGGTCCCGAGTTCTATCCCTGATACGGACCCCTTGAAAAATGTTAGACGATCATTTTTTTACAAAAATACGCCCTTGTTCGAATGAGAGCTGAAATGGAGGTCCCGTGTGTGTGTCGTCACGCACGTTACAGATCCCTACCTTGCTTGGAAGAGCAAGGATGCGGAAAAATTCAAAATTTTCAGGTCCAAATTTCCTGACCAATGTAGTACCCTCGGTTGGAGCATTAGGAAACAAGTATAGGACCAAAAGGCAACCCCCGTAATCCAAGAACAACTTATCGGGAGCGAGATCAATGTTTGGAAAAGAAAACCACAAACTCTAATTACAAAAACAGATACCAACTTTATATCATGCACTATTGGTCTCTGTGTAAAAGCTGTTAATTGTTTTCCCGTTTTCTTATTTAGTAGAACCTCATCACGAAAAAAGGAAATAGATTGAAATTAGTGCCGGTGGAAATTTATGAATGTTACTCACAAACCGAACATAAGCAATCGCATATCATCTTATCAGTTTCACCCTTCTCACTGGAAAAAATAATGCATTTTTGTATTAATATCAAAATGTTTTATTTATATTGTATCTTCAAGTCAACAATTACTGTTGATGACGTCAAATTTGTAATCATTTTATACGGTTATGAAGAATTATTTCTGTGGGAAGTCTACGGCCAGGTGTTTACTACAAAGAGGGGTCTATGAGCTTAGTAAGTTTGGAAACTACTTGACTGATCATTATTCATTAGTCATTTAAAACTGTTTGTTTCGGTAAGTGCACTATAAATATCTTGAACGGATGTGCATCAAAATAAAATTTTATATGCTGTTTAATGAGTTATTCATATCCACATTCAGACACAACATTTACAGAAAAGGTTACAATGTTTTAGCTTTATGTAGATCTTGTTGATTAATTCATTTAAAAGTCAAATTTAAATTTCTAATTAGTCACATCCATTATTATAATTCAAAGTCGCTACAGAACACATATTAGCAACTATTAAGCATGATGTTTGATGATCAGCGATTTGCGTAATGACTGGCATGTTCGACTACGCATTTTAATGCAATTAATTGACAGACAAGTAAACACAAGCCAGATATAAAAGATCTCCTTACCCATGAAAATGTTCTGGCTGTAGGCTCAAGCTTTTCAGGTTTCGATAGCCTTATGGTTTTATTACACAGGAATTTAATGAAAGATATACTTTTTTTTCAAAAATTACTGTCTCTTTGGAGAGCTTTTGGCAAACAGGACCTTATAATTTGGCAGCGTAGTATTAATTTTAATCAGTAAAAGTGCAGTCTACAATAATTTTGTTGATCCTGTGTTAATCCCTAAAGTTCGTAATTTTTGCTGACCAAATTTTGGCGATATAAATATTTGAAAACTATAGAAATTTAACGCTTTCGAATAAAGAAAAGAACTTAAACGCTGACAGAAATGTTATCCTACAAACCCTCCCATCAAAACATCCTGCCGCCATAGACTCCATCCCACGGCAAGAAGACACCCCACGAGCCTCATCGTGGTGGAACGTGAACTCACCACTGAACAACGCACACTCTTATCAACCCGATATTGACTAGAGCAATAGGAACTAACACAAATATTACCTTAATCAATAATCTCGCATTAACTTACTCGGCTGGCAGAAGACGGTACAAAGACTTATTGTAACCCTTAAGAAACAGCACTACTACAAGATGATTCACGAACAGCACACAGACCCTTGGAGGACCTACGGTAAATTAACAAAATCTCTTCAAGTCGACATCTTAACCATCCCATCACTTACAACACTGATTAGCTTTCAAAAACCAGGTATATCTTATTAGATTAAGCAATCACTTCTGTAGCTCCAAACGTTCCCAGCTAAGTACAACAACTCTTGTTCACCAACTCCTTAACCCCACCAGACAGCACTCCAGACACAGAGCTAGACATCAATCTTATTGACTCGCTCGTAGCCACGTTATTCCCGCACAAAGTCCCAGGCCCAGGTCAAATCACAAACACTATTCTCCAAACATCCTGGCTGCTAATTATAGAATCCATCTACCTTTTGTTCTAAAAATGCCTATCCTCAGGAACTTTCCCCGATTTTTCAAATTAGCTTCCATCACCTTATTCTAAAACCAAACGATGCACCGGAAGATTTCAGTCCCTCAGACCAATAGTACTAGTTTTCACTCTAGGAAAACTCGTAGAGCAAGTTTTCCTCCTTAAGCTCAATAAACACATAGGACTGCACTCCCAAAAACCAAGTACGCTTTCCGCCTCTTCTGCGCATCCACACACTCATGGGTACAAGCGCACTCCCACGCTAATTCGTACACGCAAAACACATACACGGTTACGTGGGCTACCCATAACATGCTCTACTCCATTCAGATATAGAGCGAAAAAGTAAGGGTACAAAGCCCCAACTTCAGAAGATGCATTTCATTTTGTTCTATTTATTTTGAGAGTTTATATTTTTTGTTGTAAATATGTATATATACCGTTTAGCATGTATAATTAGGGTAGACTGCAGGCCTAGGTATAGTCAACAAACAATATACGGATAGAAAAAACTTCTTGCAGTACGATCCAAAACTAAGAAGTCAAAAGGAACGATTAAGGACGTTGCTAGAGAATTCCAAAGGTGCACAAATCATTTCACGAATTTGGCTGATAGTTAATCGATGTATAAATCGGGGCATGCAATTTGCCAGTGCTTAATCAAAAATTAAGGGCAACTATGGCCGCTAAAAGTTAAGTCGATGAGCGTTCTAATATAAGATTTTAGCACTACAAAAATTCGATAGAACAATCATCAGGACAATAAGTTAACAAACCTCAAGAAGTGACCAGAACTTATTTGAAATCGACATGGAACACAGTGAAGATGGACGAAAAATGGTTTATTTCTCAAAAGATGGAATGCTCTTTTTTCCCGATAAAGAAATACTCCATTGGCAAATGCAAAATAAACGTTTCACTGCTAACGCATTGTTTCTTGTTGGGTTGGCTAAACTATGGCGAAAATCTAATTTAATGGAAAATATTGTCGTTTTCCAATTGGTGAATATGAACCCTGTTATGTATAGTTTTTGCCTCAGAAAATTAAGCCGGTAGTCCACAGAAAAACTCGATGAAGTATCCCGCTAAAATTCTGTTTCAGTAAAGTACCAAAAAACATGACCACTAACAAGAATGGTTGTCGACTAACCCAGTGAGACGGATGGCATAAGTGTTTAAGGGAGGTCCCAGAATGCTATCGTGAGTGAAATATGTCTTAATCGGGAAGTTTATTGGACGCTACCTAATCTGGAAGTACAGGGTGGTACGTTTAATTTCCGCATCAATTAATTACCATAATTCACATTCACACTCACATTCACATTTTTCAACGAACTTCGTTCGTTTATGAAATCGATTTGTCGTCCGTCTGTCCGTCCGTCCGAGGCCTTTCTAATGGTCGGACATCAATGTGTGATACATCAATCGATTCAGCTCGGTGTCCAGAGCTTAAGTTTTGATGTCAGTTAAAATCGGGCCACGGGGGCGCCGTGCCCCCGCGATATTCCGTCGGGAAAAAAAAAATTTCAAATAGGTCCAAAATTAATGTGCGATACATATTTGGACTCCCCTAGCATAGCTGAGTCGAAATATGGTACCCCCCACAAAATCTGACCACGGATACCCGACACCCCCCCCGGGGAATTAATTTTTATCAAAAATTTCAAATAGGTCCAAAATTAATGTGCGATACATATTTGGACTCCCCTAACATAGCTGAGTCGCAATATGGTACCCCCACAAAATCTGACCACGGATACCCGACCCCCGGGAATTAATTTTATCAAAATTTCAAATAGGTCCAAAATTAATGTGCGATACATATTTGGACTCCCCTAACATAGCTGAGTCGAAATATGGTACCCCCACAAAATCTGACCACGGATACCCGACCCCCCGGGAATTAATTTTATCAAAAATTTCAAATAGGTCCAAAATTAATGTGCGATACATAAATTGTTTTAAAGTAAGTCTACATTTGGAAGTTCGTTGCGACAATGCCTTGCATTTTCAACTTGTTTAACCTGAGAAACGCAAGCGTGTGCGGTTTACATGCCATAAATCATGGAGTTATTGTCCTGGAGTTTGTGGGGAACCATAATCGTGAAACTTGCACGTAGAAACTTGAGTTAAGGATGAGAATAAACGCTTTGCAAATCTGGATTTAAAATCTTCTAAATCTAATTATTAAAATAAAATTTGGTGGAGCAAAAAAAAATGCGCAGCATCGTGTAACCAATGGGGATGTCAATTGGCCTCCGCTGAGCTATGATTTGGCGCCGTTGGACTTCTTCTCGTAGGGTCTGTCGTGAAAGATCGATATTAGCGAACAATCCACAAACGATGCAGGTATTTAGTGTAACATTGCTGGAATTTTCTCAAAAGAGGTCGAAGGCATCGAAAATGTACTGAAGAATTGGGTCGAAAGGATGAGCTATTGTCAAGCTAGCCGAAGCAGCCACATGAATCAAGTTGTATTCCTTCATTAATCGGAAGGGGTTCTTTTGCAAATCTAGCAATAACATTTGGAAAAATATTGGTTCACGTTTATAGTATTGCATTTTATATAAGAAATCTTTAAACGACCCACTTCATGCAATTAGACACTTTTGTTTTCTTCTGAACCAAAATACATTCTTATTAAAAAAACCCTTTTTGGCAGAATTCCCTCTCAATATATTTCCGATCGGTCATTAACTCCCAAAAGAGACTAAAATATTAATGTAATGTACGAAGGTGAGTTAAAAATTATCCGCAAAGTAGCTGTAACTCTGTAACTTTTATTACAATACAAATAGGAAACTGAACTTAACATCATTTTTGAATATAGTCCCCTTGGTTTGAAACGCACTTGGTCGGTCATTGCACAAGCTTCCTGATGCCCTTAGAAAAGAAGATTTTCGGTTAAGCAGCGAGCTACGCATGTACCATGTCCTTCACTTCTTGGTCTAAGGTGAGTCGGTGGTCCCGTAATACCTCTTTAAATGAACCAAACAAGTGGTAATCAGAAGGGACAAGATCAGAACTATACGTAAGATGAGCCATTACTTAAAACTTGTGTTCCCGTAGCGTTTCAACAGTGTGGTCAGCAATATGTAGACTGGAATTGTGCAACATTACAACACCTTCCGACAGTAGTCTTCGGCGTTTGTTTTGAATTGCAGGCTTTAGATTGTCAGTGAAAACCTGTGCCTGTATTGCACCGAAAGTCTGATGGATCGTGGCCTCTGGTACACCTTTCGACCATAAAAACAGGATCACTGTTTGTTTTTTCTCTTTGGTGTAAAGTTCTAACGGAGCGGTTATGATCTGTTGCAATAAAAGGAAGATAATTGGAGGAATTGGGATCGAAATTCCATAGCGAAACAAACTACATTATTTTTATTTATTAATCCTAACGTTACAATAAGTCTGCTACCTGAAAATTACAGCAAACCTGTTATTCTTTAGAAATCTAACGGAATTATTTGCTACCTTAAGTTATATTGGTTAGTCTTATATTATTTGCGTTTAGAAATACTCGGGTGTGCGTGAGTGTGTCTGTGCGCGTGTGTGTGCGTGAGTGTGTGTGTTTCTGTCTGTGGTAGTGTTCTTGGGACTGCTTCCCTTCGCAGCTTCCGACCGTCGGCAGCCGGAAATCAGAAACCGAGAAGTTTGCATTCCTATACTTGTCCTGGCCGTCGGCAGCCGGAAACCAGGAGGACCACGTACAGTCCCTGGTGTGTGTGTGTGTGCGCGCGCGCGTGTGCATGTGCATGTGCGTGTGCGTGCGTGTATGTGCGTGTATGTGCGTGTTTTGGTGTGTGTATGTGTGTGTTTTGTCGTGTCGGTGTGCTATAATGGTTTTTGTGTTTGTGTTTTCATGTATGTGTGTGTGTGCTTCTGTCTGTGGTGAGGACCTTGGGACTGTTCCCCTCTACCGGTTTCCAACCGTTGGCAACCGGAAATCAGAAACCGAGAAGTTTGCATTCCTGTACGCATCCTGGCCGTAAGCAGCCGGAACCAGGAAGGCAACATACAGTCTTTGTTGTGTGTGTGTGTGCTTGTGCATGTGCGTAAGCGTGTGCGTGTATGTGTGTATATTATCGTGCTGGTGTGTTATAATGTTGCCAGAACATTTCCCCTGTATTAAAAGCGGAAAAAGATGGTACTAAATCCTTATACTTTTTAAAACGTTATTCTAAAAACGTTTTTATCGAAATGGCAGATAACTAAGGAATGCGGATTTCGTAACCTTGGCGTACACCACACGCAAAGAGGTTCCGCTTAATATTGTATATTTGCCTAGTAAAGAACCTTTCGGATCATTTAAAACCGAGGGTCTTACAACCTATAACAACCATATATTCCCAAAAGTGGTGAACATGCAACTACGCAACAGTGAGTGGGAGAATAAGGATTGCTTCCAATATCGACAAGAAGAAGTCGATCAAGCTAGCAAGATACGTATGCAGGATATAGTGGGAAAGCCGCGATTAAAAGTTTGTCACAAGCTGCAAGAATTACACGAAGGAATGGATCTGGTTATCGGTGGAATCAAAGAATTTATATATAGAGGCAAACTTGGGTATGTTTTACAATTCGAAAACCTAGACGGTCTCTATGTATC
This sequence comes from Platerodrilus igneus, assembly GCA_036346225.1. NCBI lineage: Eukaryota > Metazoa > Arthropoda > Insecta > Coleoptera > Lycidae > Platerodrilus > Platerodrilus igneus. Next base: position 9,127,953 of record JARFIW010001226.1, read on the forward strand.
AAACTATTGGCTAGAAAAGGAGATAGAGGACTTGGGTGTCGATTTAAATTTTAAGCTGCGAATAAAATTAGATAAAATTAAAACCACTCCAAACAAACATAAAGAGAGGACTGTCTTCTGCGTATAACTTTGTATTAAAATTAAGTTTAAATGGCTCCATGCTTGGTACTAAATATTTTTAAATTTTGTTATGTATAATGTCAGAATAAAAAATTTAGAATAGTATTACATTGCACTTTATTTACAAAAGGCTATGACGTCACCACGACCTTGAAAAAGGAGCCGAACCAGGTTGCCGATAGCATAGCGTTGTGGTGATTTTACCTATATGAAGATTATGTTGACTGTATAGAAGATTCGACACGGTCCGCTTGAAAAATGTTAGGCGAGCATTTTTCGCAAAAATACACCCTCGTTCGGATGAGAGGTAAAATGGAGGTCCCGTGTGTGTTGTCACGCACGTTAAAGATCCCTACCTTGCTTAAAACAGCAAGGATTCGGCAAAATTCAAAAATTTTCCAGGTAAAAAACACTCGCTTCCTGGCCAATGTAGTACCTTCGAGTGGAGCATTGGAAAATCACATGTAATGTATAGAAGATTATAAGCAAGTATTTGTAACGCAGAATTTAATCCAATCATTCAAGCATCAGGTTCACACCATCGTTCAGGAGAAGATTGCTCTAAGCCCACATGATGATAAACGCCACTTGCTTCCTGCTTCATATGCAACATTACCTGTCGGACATTATTCAATTATGGAGCAAGAGGAAATATAATACTTATTACAAATGAAAATATTGATTGTAAATATATTATCTATAATAAAATTTTATATAGTTTAGTGTTATCCTATTCTTAAAAAATAAAAGTAATAGACTCCTCCAGTCAGGATGTTGGGCTTAAAAGCGGCCTCAATTGATCCTCAATTCCTCCTTATGGGGATTTCAATGCTTGGTACAAAAATGACCAGAACGGACCTTAGAATTGGTCCATTAGAAATATATGGTAAAATGGGCGGTTTTGTTTTAGAAGTAACCTACCTAGTCCACTCCAGTTCATTAGTTCTGAATGGGTCCAGCTCCAGGTACATCCTGTAAAGTGGGTGTTCTATTGTAATGTCGTTGGTTCTTTGCTCTGGTTCCATTATTCGTTGGTCTCGTTTTGTTGTTGCTTCTGTTGGATTTGGTGTTTCGCAGTTGTTTCCTATTTCAGCTGTGACAATATCGGCAGCATTCTCGGTGTTTTTTGCGGTTTCTGTTTTCTGATCCGGCGTTAGATTGCTAAGACTACATCCCCGCCTAGGAGAGCATTTAGTAGTTTTTGAATTATGCACTATTTACTTTTTAAGCAATAAGTTTTGTTAAGATTTTATTAATCGTTCTACTTATTATTCTAGTTCCTGCATAATAATAAAATAAACGAAGACAGAGGTTAGTATGAACAATGTAAGAGGAGCTGTCAACTTTGCGGATAATTTTTTACCCGCTGGCGCCGTATCTTAAAATCACGTTCTATAAAAAAAAATTTGTAAGACTTAATTCATTCACATAGAATATTTTTCTTGTATATGAAAGTGATAGTGCAGACTTATTGTAAGCTCAGTGACCGTCCGACGGCTGGTATTCTAAGTTATGCTAATGTATTGTAATGAAATGTATCGGAGGAAATCTCCGAGTACATTTTATTCGTGTTCCTTCCGGTCTGTAATTACAATGCGTCAAATTATCTTATTACCGTTGCTGTAATGAGTATTGCAATACAAACATGTGTCTATCTGCTATCCATTCACCATTCTAAACCAACGAGAAAAAATATTAAAGTAAATTACTATAATAACGGTGTGCAAGCAATATTAAGACTAATTTTACAGTAATCTCATATAGCGTGTCTTTAATTAAAGCCTGGAAATATTTGTTTCTTCAGGCCAGTCGGTCTAAAAAGCCAGAAACTGCTGGAATAAGTTGCCTAAGTATGTACCTTCATTTCACTTGTAAATATCTTTATATATGTCCACAGGAAGCGTAGGAGAGCTCTTTATAAAATCGGGATTATGCAGATTTCAAATAACTTTTCTTTTAATGCTTTACATTTTGAAGTGCCTTTCGAAAGCTTATTTATTTCTAAAAATCTAGTTATTTACTTTATCGTTGTATATAGCGTTGGAACTTTCAGCCGAATTTATGTCTGTCAAAAATTACTTTAGAGGGAAGTTAGTACAGAAAAATGCTTTTATTTTGGCACAAACTATCCAAACGTTAATTTAGAAAGTAATTTAATAAAAAGTAACACAGTGTTTCTTTTGTACTATAAACGAACCTTTGTAGAAACTTATAGTCTCGCAAATCCGAGTTGCTGTTATGAACCTTTCTGCAGTATAATAAACACATAAAATCGTCCGAAATAAGGATATATTGAGTGAGCACTGAGCTGGAGATGGAAGAAGTTGCAACAGAAATATTTCATATATATATCTTTTTATGGTTTCTACAAAATGAATGGTCAAAGATGAAAATATATAGATTCTCCTCTAGATTTCGTTGGGGTAATTGAAATATTTGTGATAAAATACGGCACCATTACCGTGAACCGTTGTCATGCTAAACTAAATTGATGAAGTTTTTGATATATATTGCATGATCTTTAGTGCCTGAGGATCATATTTAATATTACGATACATTTCTAAAATAGGATTTTGCTTCTTAAGCAATTCAATAGATGCCTCCCTTTATCGACTGCATTAATAGTGGCTCCAAACTTTTCATAAATGGAACATTGGTGTAGCCCAACTTAAATAAAAATGAACTACGTATGTTGTCGTCCTCTATCGTGGCCTATTGATTTTGAACCATTACAATTAAAAACAATATTTAAAGTCGTTGTAGCAGCCCATTACCATCAGATAATGACGATTTCGTAAAATACGCAATTAAATTATTTACAATTAACTCCCCGACGGAAAATAATGTAGCAAGTTTATTGGCCGCACTCTGCAAGTTGCAATATTTTTGATTTAATCATCTATACTTGTACGTATCGTGGATTGTACGATGTGCAGTGCTAAAACTCGTTATTATAAACATTTGTGTATCGTTTTGAAATACAGTGGAAATAGTGCCTTTTACGCTGGAGTTCAAAATTAAGTTTCTACCAAAAATAAAAAATTAATGAGCATTGCGCGTCTTCCCCGTTCTGAAGAACCTGCACCTTGCAGAAGTTCTATATTACTAGAATGGGTAGAATTGCTTGCGTGGTTCAGTGAGCTAAAGCACCGAACTATAGGTTTAACCAAATTAGTGGGGTCTTTAGTGAGGAACCAGACTAAGACAGGTACCCGAAAGGGGGCAGCAGCTCTTTCGGTACTTAGAATGGCAGATACCTTAGGGGTCGGTATGACATTATAAGACACGCTACTGCGAAGTGAAAGGCAACGGGAAACCACCACATTACCTCCCAAATACACAGCGTACTTAAATGGTTATTTAAGATAATGGCATTTTCTGGAATAAAAAATTCCGGAGTTAAAATAGTCCCCCCCATTCGGATCTCCGGGAGGGAACTACATCGGAAGATGTGATCGGATAAAGTCTGCGAGTCGGAACGTGGAAAGTCAGAAGTATGAAGAGTAGGTAAACTAGTGAACTTGAAAATTGAAATGGATAGGTTAATTTTAGGCATAATAGGGATCAGCGTAGTTCGGTGGCCAGAGGCGGGGGAATTTTTGGAGCGCAGACTTTAGGATAATTAACACAGGAACAGAAGAAGGAAATTCAGGTGTGGAGATAGTTATGGGAAAAAAGATAAGACAACGTGTAGAAAAGTACCTACAAAAGAACGAAAGAGTACTCATGGTTAGATTACAATCTAAACCGGTAAATACAGTTATAATACAAGTATGCATCTCTAGCTACAGTGAAGAAGAGGTAGAAGCGATCTACAAAGATATCAAAGAGATACTAAAATGTAAAAGGAAATGAAAATTTAATAATTACGAGAGATTTTAATGCAGTGGTAGTGGGGGGTGGGAAAGGAGAGGTAGTAGGTGTATTTGGTTTAGGCACGAGAAACGACATGGGAAATCTGCTGGTAGAATTTTGCGACAAGAGCAATTTAAGCATCACAAATACAGTATTTCAACATCATGCTACAAGACAATACACGTGGAAGATGCCAGGAGATATAGGAAGATATCAAATAGATTACATTCTTGTTAGACAACGGTTTAGGAATCAAGTAAAAGACTGTAGAAGCTACCCAGAAGCAGATATAGACACTGACCACGACATCCTAACTATGAATGCCGCTCTTAAGTTGAAAAATTTAAGAAAAAGGAACGTAAAAATACACTTTGACCTTAGAGAAACTAAAAGATAAAGATATTCACAAAAGATTTGGAAAAAGGTCAGTTAAATTGCTAAAAGATATCGGGAAAAGTTCTGGTGCTTAAGGATGTAGAAACAGAATGGAGTAACATTAAATCCAGAGATATTCTCGAGTATACACAAAAAGAAAATAAAAAACCATGGATAACAAAGCATATCCCAAATTTAATAAAAGAAAGACGAAAATACAGAAATAGATCAGACGAAACAGGAAAACAGAGATACAAAGCCATAAAATGGAAAATTATTCGCAAATGCAGGAAAACTAAAGAGCAATGGATTGATGAAAAGTGCAACGACGTACAAACTAAGATGGAAATAGGAAAGACGAAACATACAGACTAATTAGAATGAATTTTAGGATATAAAACCATATACCAAAAATATAAGGGACGCGGAAGGAAACATCATTATAGAAAATGTAGAGAAGGTGGTAATATGGCAAGAAAATATAGAGAATTAATATGTAGAAGAGAACTAACAGCACTAGAACGGGAATCAGACATTGAAGACGACGACATGGGATATTCTATACTTAGAGATGAGTTTGACTTAGCATTAAAAAGCCTGAAAAATGGTAAAACTCCAGGTATAGATAAGGTGCAATTAAAGACTCTAACAGCCGTTGGACATACAGTAACAGAACGTCTCTTTTAACTTGTAGGCTATGTGTATCAGACAGGCGAGATACCCAAGGACTTCAAACGTAACATCATAGTTACTATACCAAAAAAAAGAAGCGCGAATACATTTGAAAATTTTTGAACAATAAGTTTGACGTTATAATGTGAATAAGGGCCGCTATACTTGTGGCTATGTCCCCAATGCTCGCCCGAAGGTATTACATTGGGTTTAAACGCGAAAATATAAACGTGCTTCAAATTAAATCTAACTTAAAAATTAATCCATCCTAAATAAAAATCTAACACCCAAAACAAAGATTAAAAATAGGGTTTGAATAAAGGTATCCTTATTGTTGGTTTTGCAGTGTGAGCGATCAACAAAACACACGCAATAGCAAAAGAGGAGGGATCCGTAATACCGGATAGTGGTCGCCAGCTCTGCTTACCGGTGCGACCCGAAGGGTTTACTTAAAACTATCCAAAGCTAGCTAACTAATTAAAAATGGATTCAAATTGGTAGGCATTCGCCAAATATTTTATTAGTGAATCTAGCTTTTTTGCCTACTCTATATATTTACAAATTCGTCCTCCCTGGTCTAAGTAATTTAGCCCAAATTCGTCCCTAGCTTTCCCCATCATACCCTGACTGATTTACATTACATTCTACTCTATTAAATTCTTCCTTCCTATAAAAATGCTGCCTCCAAAAATGGCGGTAGAACGTCAGAAAAACAATTCAAACAATAATATAATACATGCAAATAATTATAAAATATAAATATAAATAAATATAAAATAAATAAATATATATATATATATATATATATATATACATATTTTGTTGTGGATTTAAAGGGATAAATAGATGTATACAATAAAATTTTAGCAACCGTGTATATAGCAAAGGGCAAATTATTTACGCGCCAAATTAATTTAATTCATATAGTAAAAACGGACGAGTATTAAGGTATTTTTATATTTAATAATTGGAATATTAGAATTACATGAAGGAAGAAACCTTTAAAGCATATAAAAGTTCAAGAATACGTATAATTAATCATAATTTCTTTTAATCAAATACATGAAAGCAAAAAGGGGAGCGGGCTTGCATAAGAAAATCAATAATTTCTAATGCAAATATATTCGTTTTAGAAGCCAACGTACATTTGCACAGATACTAAAAGCAGAAAATCGAAGAATCTATTATTTTCAAACGGTTGATAATTACAAGAAACACTTGTTTGTTAATTGTTACGTTCAGAGAATTTGAACGGACGTTAATATAATATTCCATAGAAATTGTTTTCAACGGTCAATTGGTATAAGCAGCTATAGTAGCAAATATCTTAAGGAGCGAGTGGAATGAACAATCGGTAATATACAACAGATAGAGACAAATATAGAGCAAGCGTTGGATTGAAAGTCACTTAAGATATACATGTGGAGTTGATGAAGAACGTCGACAATATCGATTTTCTGTAACTCAAGTGGGGTTTAAAAGGAGTCGACGAACATGCATAGAACAAAGATGAATAGGGGTTAGGTAGAGCTTTGTGACGACAGAAGATCTTGTCAATATTTGAAAGTCAACAGTTTTCGAAAAGAACGCACACGGTAAGGTAGAAAACGAATTCTATGTAAATAGTACGTAGTACGGGAAAAATTTTGCGGAATTTAGAGACGGTTACGTTCTAAATTTTTAGAAGCCGCTTTGAAAAATAAGCTTTTCAAATAAAACGGGTCCAATAGGGGGATTGAATAATAATATAAATACCCGAGCGAAAATATTACAGCTCTCTTCTCTTTTACTTCCATCAAGTTCTGAATATGGATTTAGACCAACATAATAGAAAAGCTTTTGGTTAGCATTTTGTGTCTGTAGTAAAGTTACATTTAATATCTTATTGAAAAGTACAAACTGTAGTAGCGAACTTCAAGTTAACGTGATGCACGAGTTAGTGCGTATTTAAATAAAAGGTCCGGCTATTACGACAAAATTATTACATGGATGCATGATATATGGGGTAAGCAGAACTGGAAATCAATTTTGTATGCGTGATATATCTAGTATGGAATGGTACTGTGAGACGAAGCGAATATCTTGCGGAGATATTAAATGGTAGAAATCTGTGGATCCGTCAATCAGCGTAGTAGATGGAAACAACGCCAAGGGGTTTCTTGTAGACATCTCCTGCGGGAATGAAGAGTGAAGTGTCTCCAAGTAATTAATTTGAAATTTCTGTTGTATATAAACATTTATGGAATTGTTTGTGTGGTTGACTTTTTGGTGACATATTTATTGTTTTAAAAACTTGTTTAAAAAAGAACATACGAGCATAAGTATTCGATCAAAACCAACAACAAAAAATGCACCGCACTTGCCACCCACGCTTTAGAAAAATTACACAAATTTGATTTTACAAACAAATATTTTAAATACTGAAACTAATGATAATACAAGAAATATACTTAAAACCATTGAAATTCAACGAAATTTTAACTGCATAAACTCTAAATCAGATCAAGAAAATTTTGCAAACATTTACGGAAATCTAATTAAATAATTACAAGAGTATAAAAGTTACTTGGCATCTTAATAAAAACATTCTTATACCTCCTTTACTAGATAATTTTTAATTTCAATGCTTCAATATTCTATAGTAAATGTAAAACATCGGCATGGCGGATGTTTTGACACAACTGTCTAACTGACGTTTGAATTTATACTCTGGTTTTGAAGCATTGAAAATTAAAATAATGTGAAATTCTAATTTAGTATATAGAACTGATGGTAAGTTAAATGTCATTTACATCAATTTATTATTGTAGTAATGTTATAGCTATTAGAAAACGGTTCACAAGACCGAAACATGTCATAGCAATTTCTATAATAAAAAATGGAATTCAAAAATGTAGTCAATTAGATTCATTTAAAGCGACCAACGTCCAAGAATAAAACAAAGATATCTATAATTCAAGGTCAAGAAAAAGCATAACTTTGTATATATATATATATATATATATATATATATATATATATATATAAACAGCTATAAGCATATAACAGTGCATAAATTAGCAAAAGCAACACCCAAATTATCAGGTGCACTCGCACAAGCATTATGTCGGCTAGCGCCTTTACACACAAAACGTGCTCGTTATATTACTTCAAAATCTGCCTTTAATACAAATCAATGCTTATGCGAGAACAGCCGGCACAATTTCGTTCTAACCTCGTATATAAATTTCTCCAGCATCCGAAGATCTGGTCGTCTGCCTACATCTAGTTTTTCTTACTACTAAGGGGAGTTGATTATGCACTGTTAAAGTCCTAGTGGGTATGCAAGTATGCAACTAAGTTTGACAGCACATGTGTCAAAAATATTAACTAGAATTGTACAAAGACTGATGAAAAAACGGACTGCAGAAGTACCTGAAGAGGATCAATTTGGGTTTAGGCGAAATAGAGGAACACGTGAGGTTATTTTAGCTCTGAGAGTGATAATGGAAAAGAGAGTAGAAAAAGGAGAAAAAGTGTATATAGGGTTTGTAGATCTGGAAAAAGCATTCTACAATGTTGTTACGTTCATTTACTGTCGATAAATTAAAAACCTACATCCTTTTACTTCATTATTCATTTATTTAGATCCTGCAACAACACCGGTATATTAGACCCTCCTATAATAAGCCCGCTTTCTAGTAACTTTCAATTTCAAATCTAGTTGTCTTAAAACGTAAAGTTTATGCTATAAATTAAATAGTCAATACCCTGCTTTAGGTATCCGTAAACTCGTTATACCTTGCGATAGCGTGTAAGTACTTTCTCGATTGTTTCAATCGGAAACTCGTTAAAATAGGGTATTGAGCTATCCGATAAAACCGTGGTTCAAGTTTGTTAATCACGTTTGATAACACCAATATTACTTGACGCTCTGGTTATTTACTGAAACAAAATTGATATTCACTTTTTTTTCGATATACAAAACGCAAGCATTTGCCATATTTTTGTTGGTTCCGTTTTCCTTGTGGAAAGTTCGCGCACGAAATATAGCATGGTAAGTAATGATGGATTTTCCAAAACTATACTTTTCGGCGACAATAAATTAATTCACTTATAACTATTCTAGCTTCTTCCGGTAGCCCTAAAGCCACAATGAAATGCCGCCCCTTGTTGTGATGAGAGGACAGCCCCAAGGCGGGATCACGCGCCCCTCTGCCTCGCCCTGTCAGTAGTGACGGTAGGAGCCGGTATGACGGCAGCAACTCGAGGGTGAGTGTGTATGTATTAGTTGACATTATTTGGTAGCCACACTTGGTGGCCTTAAACTGATTACTGTGATGTGAGATATTCGGAAGTAGTAATATTGCACTTATTGGAATCCTTTTCTTCACTTATTTGTATGTCGGTAATTGCATGCTCGCGATCATGATTTATCACTGTTAGTTTACCTTGGTTCTTTTTTTTTCTGAGTTATAAATTTTTCTTATTAGTTAAGACACTGTACTGTCAATGTGGCATATGTAATTTTTATATTTACAACCATTAAGAGCTGTGGTTTTTAGTGTTGCGGTTGAGTTTTTTGTTGCATTGTTGCTAAATAATGTAAGAGGTAAGTACCTAAAAACGGCAGCTTGCCATGTTGAGAATGATATTTTTTGTTTGATGTTGTAAATATTTATAACGTGTACTTATGGATTGTTCATTCGTTGGTACTATTGTGCTTTTGTACATAATTTTTTTTAAATTAGAGGTTTTTCGTTTGTATATGTTTAATTGTGCATGAATGAGTATATTTTTATTTCAGGCTTCTCTTTATTTTGCATGTGTAAGACCCGCTTACTCACCGATTGAGCCCGGCCATCTTCTTTCTTTGGCTTTTTTTTTCTTCAGACAACGTCGATGTACGTTGCAAAGTAAAATGGAAAAAAATGTTTGAAATACTCAAAAAGATTGGAATGGGCTTTAGGGATAGACGGATACTACATAGCTTATACAAAGAGCAAACAGCTGTAATAGAATTAGAGCAAGAACGTAGAGAAGTACCTATCTCTGATAGTTTTAACTAGTGCATCGAAGAGGCAATGAATACTGTCAAATGCCGGAAGACATTTGGAATTATTATGCAGGGACAAAATATTGATGTGTTTAAATTTGCAGATGATATAGCGGTATTAGCATCTAGCAAGAAAGAGTTAGAAGCAGTTTTTAATGAAAGGGAAATAGTTCTAACTGAGAGATACGGTATGAAAATTAACAATGATAAAATTAAAGTACTAGTACGCAAGCGAGGTGAAAAAAAATCAAAAACTAAAATACAAATAGGAAACAAAAACTTACAAGAGGTTAAGGATGTCTGCCACCTAGGAAGCCAAATAACACAAGATGGGAAAATCGCAAAAGATATTAAACAAAGATTAGCACAGGATCGTGCTACATTTAACAAAAAAGCAATTATTGTGTACAAAAACAAAAAACATAGAAACTAGGAAAAGATTCCTGAAAGCATATGTGTGGAGGACAGCACTACACGGCTGTAGGAAAAGCGGACAGGAAAAGATAGACGCCTTTGAAATGCGGTGGTACTGGTATATAATGAAGATATCGTGGACAGACAAAGTTAAGAACAAAGAGGTTCTAGAAATGGTATGGAAAAAAAGAAATATGTGGAAAACAGTAAAAAATAGGATACATGGAATGATAGGTCACATACTAAGACGAGGAAATAGTGTGGAATATATTAGAAGCAGAGATAGGAAAAAAGAGAGGTAGCGGTAGACTTAGGTTAGACTATTGCACACAGATAGTGAAAGATAGAGGGTGTGGGAGTTTCAGGGAAATGTGCAGGCTAGCTCAGAATAGAAATCAATAGAGGTTTGCGTCTAACCAGTTCCAGGATGGAAACCTAATGACGAAAAAAATTAATGTGCTTACACCTGATGATTATTATAAGAAACTACAGGTGTTGGTTTTGCAATATTCTCAATTAATGTTAATTATGCGAAAGGATTTAATGGAAAACTATTAATTCAGCAAATGTTTAAGTGTTGGGGGATCCTTGGTAGCCACAGGCTGCTTGACCCCTTCACATACCATTGAAACTTGGCGATTTAAGGCATATAATTAGAAAACAACAGAAGGGGAACTGAGCTGCATCTAGGCTGTGGTAATTTCTATGTTGGAAAACATCAAACATAGAAACAAGAAGAAAATTGATTAAAGCATACGTGTGGAGCAAAGTGAGTAAATCTATAAAATAGGAGCAGTCGATGAAGGAGACAGAAAAACGGTAGAATCCTTTTAGAATGCAGTGTTTTAGATGTATGAGGATGATAGCAAGGTCAGACAAAGTTGATAACAAAGAGGTTACAGAAATAGTAGGGGAATAAAGATATCTGTCGGAAACAAAAAAAAAAGAGAAATAGAAGAGCAAGATACGTTCTAATGCATTTTTGGAGAATAGTGCCGGCTATTTTACAAAAAGATACAGGAAGAAAAGAGGTAGGGCAGATAGTGAAAAATGCAGACTGGGGGAATATCAGGAAAATGTGTAGGTAAGTGCAGAATATGAAACAATGAAGGTACTCGTCTAACAAATTCCAGGACTGCTGGCTTATTGATGATGATGCGCATCTTCCTTAAATCGCGAAAGGATGTTGAAGTTTTTACGTAGAGCATGCAACTTAAGAAGATATCTGTGGGAATAAAAAAATAATAAGAGAAATAGAACGGCAGGATACGTTCTAAGGCATTTTTAGGGAATAGTGCGGGATATATTACAAGCAGAGATAGGAAAAAAGAAGTAGAGGTAGACCTAGGTCAGACTATTACACGCAGATCGTAAATGATGCAGACTGTAAATTTCAGGCAAGTGTGTAGCTTAGCTCAGAATAGAAAACAATGAGGGTACGCGGCTATCCAGTTTCAGAACTGAAGACCTAATGATGAGGATGCTTGTAGATCGATGCGTTATGGGTTTTCAATTGCTGGTTGTGGTAACATACACTAAGTACGTTACTATTCATTTCGGGATGTTACTTTAATAATATGAAGTCATAGTCGCATCTAAAATATTTGAGCTTCTACAAAATGTTCCTGTAGTTTTTACTATGATTTCTGAACTAGCTAATATTAAAAAATATTTTTCTAATATACCACTGTATGCATAATAATTATTGCACGAATGTTACAGATGCATTTAGAATAATTAGTTCTAGTAAAATCTCTTAGATTTTAATATATTGAACAAGCATTTCTATATTGAATAATACAATATTTAATAAATAAATTATTCCAAAAATAAATAACAATGAATGAATTATTGAAATTACTTAAACACAGAAACTTAATTGAATTTAGACTAATAAATTTAGAGTAATTGGTTCTAGTAGAATTGTATACCAAAATATTATCTAAGATATTAAGCATAAAATGAGGATTTTTGCAAGATAAGCAACAATAAACTAATAGTTAGAGTCACGCCTATGTAAAAACTATAATTGAAATCAAACTTCGTTTTAATGTTTCTAAAAGATATTGTAATTTTCTTTCTGTTTGTAATCATTTTTGGTCCCGAATTTTTTTCCTTAGCCCTGCAAGTACAAAACTTGTATGTCTTCTACTGGTAGGGTTGTGCAGCACTTTTTGTGTACGTAAATATTCATCTAGAACTTTTAACGCGTAATATTAATATCAATAGAAATATATTAAAATCCAATAGTAAAACTATGCAACTTCCAAGAATATAAACAATATTCGTAGACTTTACCCCTAAACAACGAAATGGACTCTGTTACGTATCTCAGTAAATCGCAGAGTTTTCGTTCTCGGTAATATATTCTAGAACCCCAACCAACCTGCACTTACGCAATAAGTTTTCGACAAATATTTGTCTTTGAAGGCGGAATTTTTAAACAAGTGTCCCTTTTATTCATTGCAATCTCTTAGTCGAATTCACATTTTAAATTGCTTTTGTGATTTAAATATTACAGAACTTTTAGGCACAATATTAGGTAGATCAACAAAAGGGGTGAATAAAATATAGAGTTTAGGAAAGTTTTGTAACTTCTAAAACCGTTTGCTTTATATCACATCGAAAAATATTTATTTCCACTACTAGTCCGAAAAATTTAAAATTGTACGCGACTTAAATTAAAACACCGTTTAACGTAAAACTAATACATTTTAACGCACAAATTGTCGGATATAAATTGTGCTGTTGTATCATAGTCTGTCGTTGTTTTATTAAGGCTTTTGACAATTTTTAATTTTATTTTTGTTTTACAACTACCCGACTTCAAAATCGTTCAATTCTGTGCTATAAAAATACTTTTAATCCACCCCTTATATCTTTAGTGGACATTTCTCCTGTCACAGAAAACCTTAATTAGGGAGCGATAAGAACGTTAGGGACGAATTTAGGCTGAAGTTAGAATAATATACTTAGACTAGAGCGAACGATATTGTAAGTTTATAGAGTTGGAACAAATAGTTGGATTTGTTATTAATAAATTTGTCGTATGCTCAGAAATACGAATCCATTGTTAAACATTAATTAGCTAGATTTCGATAGTTTTAAGTCGACCCTTCGGGTTGTAGCAGTAAACAGAGTTGGCGTCAGTTATCCGGTATTTCGGCTCTCTCCCTTTTTACTTTTGCTAGTGTCTTGATGATCAGACACACTTCAAAGTCATCACTAGAGATACCATTATATAAACACCAGCTCTAGTTTTAGTTTATACATTTTATTTATGATTAATTAATTTTGAAGTCAGATTTATTTGAAGCACGCTTATTATCGCGTTTAAACCTAATGTAGTATTCTCCGATGGAGCATTGGGGACGTGACCGCAAGTTTAGCGGCCTTTACTTACATTATACTGCCACAGGAAACCGGCGGCTCCGTGACGTAGTAGGTATGCGTGTGACTACTATGCCCAAGGTCTCGAGTTTGAATTCAGACACAGTCCACTTGAAAAATGTTAGGCGAGATTTTCACATTTTCGAACGAGAGGTAAAATGTGGTTCCAGTGTGTGAGTGTAGCCACGCACGTTAAAGACCTTTACCTTACCTGGAACAGCAAAGATTCGCAAAAATAAAAAATTTCCAAATAGAAAAAAAAATCGTTTCTTGGCTAATGCAGTACCTTCGGGTGGAGCATAGGGAAATCAAATGTAATATCAAATGCAACCCCACGTTCCCTGTCCCCACTACTGTCTCGGTTTGCACCTGACCCTCCTAAGAATGGTGGTTTGTAGTACAATCCGGCGATATTTCCTAGGCGTTTTATTTTTATCACTTGGACCCCAAAGTCACAATGCTTTCTTGGATTGCTGAAGTGAGTACAGTAAAGTAAGTATTAATTTCTTGAGTTGGTAATACTGAATTGCATTGTTAATCGTTGACGTATATGTTTTGCACAGTATTTGCTAATTCGCAACAGTTACACTAACTAATGATGGTATCTTCTGCTTCTTACCTTCGATAGAAGTAATTTAACGTTCAATTTCTTTTCGAATTTTTAAATTCTTTACTTAATCCTAATCCAAGAATTTAAACTACCTACCTTTAAAAATACATTGCGTTTACGATTTATCAAATTATGCTCAAACATAAGATTTAGAGTAAAGATTTATGCGAGCTTACGCTAGTTACATATCCCATAAATTAGAAATGCAATTAATGGAACCATTAAGAATTAAGAATTATTAAAACTTAAGTTAGATGCAACATTGTAATATTAAAGAACATAATGAAAAGTATAATAAAAGTTCAACAAGCCAGACAGTGAGAACGGAAACAGACATTGTATTCCAGACGTAACGTGATACTGCAGGTGCAGGTCACAGTAGGTTATAAGACAGCAATTATTAGAAATAATATTGTTACATTGTATTAAATACAAAAATAAGCAGACATTAGCTCTGCAGTTCCCACAAGCCATGTGAGGAGCAGAGATAGCATAAATACCTGCGAGAGCCCAAGATGGCCAGTCAGTCTAAAGCTTCTCAACTTTAACATTGTTGTCAGTTCAGCTACTCACCATAATTTTAATTTATTAGTGAAGTCAAGTTAGAATAACTTCGATCTTCAACGTTAATGAACATAACGTACTTGTAAATTTAGTCATTGTAATTCAGTATAAAATAAATTTGTTAAAAGAAGTTTTTTGAAAAAACTATTTAAAAAGTCGCTCCAAGAGGCCCAAGATCTAACTCGCCTTATGTTAGAATTCACTACTTAATCATTTAATATCATTGTTCCCTATTTATTTGATACTTCAAAAATTTTAATTTTAACCTATATTAATTCTCTTCATGGAAACACAAAGCGGTTGTTTAAATAAGATCTTCTTCTCCAAGAGAGTATTTAGGCTCTTAACTCAAATGGCGAAAATTTGCATTTGTTTACATTTTGTAGACTTCACCAAGAATTAGTTATTTCGTTCAAATCGAGCTATAAATTGAAAGATTTATAATGATCATTTAGGCATTGAATAAAATTCTAAGTTACTGTTTCATCTAATTAACTAGTATATATTGCTGTGACAAGCATTTGTGTTGGGGAAGATTAAATTAGATTGTAACGTGCATTTTCGTAGCTTAACCTTTTTACAATACTCAATTCGTAAATACATTTCTCCAACTACTATCTCTATGTTTTATATATTTATTAACTCGTTTGCGAATAATCCCTTTATATTATATTACGCGATTATCGACTTTTACTCTCCACGATTCGATAGTGTGGTTAGGTGATCGAGATTGAAACACATCCTTAGGTGAATGCGTCGTATTAATTATAAATTGCATCGTTCTTGTCTTGGCGTTCAAATAAATTTTGTTCCTTATGTGGATATACAAGTTTAGGTAGTTATCGATAAGAGGTTGTAATAGAACGAGTTGAATAAACAGATAAGCAGTCGTAGTTCGTTCTTGATTCCTATATATTAATTACGGTAAAAATACTGCTTTCCGTTTTGCTTTGAAAATAGTGGAATTAATTATTAGATATGATTGCGGCATTCACGTTTTTGGATGTTCCTTATGTTATTAGCGAAGGAGATAATAGTCGACAAGAATTTGTAATAACAACGAGTTTAGATTAACAGATGAAGAGTTGTAGTTTGTGTTTCGTTCTTCGTTCCTATTAATTACGTGAAAAATACTGTTCCTTGTGACTTTTACTAATTGTGTTTTTGTGGCGTTGTCCTTTTCTTATGTGAGTAGTTCATACTTTGGATTATCCAAATACTGTGGATACTGTAGTTTCTGAATTTTCTAACCCCAAAGAATCTACAACAGATCTTTGCTTGTGCAAGTTTCGTGTTTGCGAAATATAACAGATTACCGGCTTACAAAGGTATCGGTTGAAGTTTCTCACTGCTTTTTGGGATGTTTATGAAGATAATAAACATTTGGTCCCAGTTGAAATTAAACTAGTGCTACAACATATTTCGAAATTATTGCCTCAGGAAATAGAAGTAACAAGAAATTTATCAATGCTACATAGTTCCGTCGCGTGATAATGTCTGTTGCTAACACCAGTGAAATAGGTAGGTGTGATTAGGGTAACGTGTGATAAGTTCCATCAACAACCTCCCAGTAAAGGGTGAAGTGCTTCGCTAGTGCAGGACCTCGTGAATCCCACACTTCAAATGCGAGGAAGCGTTCCTGAAGGACTTTTTGTAAGTTGAACTATTTCTTCCTTATTATTACTTTAAATATCTATCCGTTGTTTTGCCATATCTTCGTCGTTCTGATACCTTTTACAATAGACTTGCCTGCGATTAAGAAAAAAAAAAAAAGAAAAAGAAAATCAATACTGCTAAATTACTCATATCAATTGTGTCTTATCTATTTATCTTTTGTTAATATTTTGTCTGATTTATGTTTAATTGGTGTGTGAGGAAACGTTTCTGCTACTCCCCAATATTACCTCACTTTGTACTAAATATTTTTGTATTGCTTTTACCGTTGTTATATTATATAGTTTATCTAAACAGTTTTTATTTACATTCTACAAAGTACTGAATAACTTAGACTTTGCATTGCTGCTATTCTTTTTCTTTATTTCAGGTTTGCAGGACTAATCTTTTTTTTATTGCAGGTTTGCTATTCTAATTTCTTTTCTTGCAGGTACTGTTACTAACTCCTTATCGCCGCATACATCATAGGTCAGTCTGCTTTCTACAACCCCCCCTACTCTCCGATTGAGCCCGGTCATTTCTTTGACTTTCTTGGTGTTACGTAACAGAAATTTAGCGCCCAACGTGTTGCCACGAAAAAAAACGTAACACCAAGAAAGTCAAAGAAATGACCGGGCTCAATCGGAGAGTAGGGGGGGGTTGTAGAAAGCAGACTGACCTATGATGTATGCGGCGATAAGGAGTTAGTAACAGTACCTGCAAGAAAAGAAATTAGAATAGCAAACCTGCAATAAAAAAAAAGATTAGTCCTGCAAACCTGAAATAAAGAAAAAGAATAGCAGCAATGCAAAGTCTAAGTTATTCAGTACTTTGTAGAATGTAAATAAAAACTGTTTAGATAAACTATATAATATAACAACGGTAAAAGCAATACAAAAATATTTAGTACAAAGTGAGGTAATATTGGGGAGTATCAGAAACGTTTCCTCACACACCAATTAAACATAAATCAGACAAAATATTAACAAAAGATAAATAGATAAGACACAATTGATATGAGTAATTCAGCAGTATTGATTTTTTTCTTTCTTTTTTTTTCCTTAATTGCAGGCAAGTCTATTGTAAAAGGTATCAGAACGACAAAGATATGGCAAAACAACGGATAGATATTTAAAGTAATAATAAGTAGGAAATAGTTCAACTTACAAAAAGTCCTTCAGGAACGCTTCCTCGCATTTGAAGTGTGGGATTCACGAGGTCCTGCACTAGCGAAGCACTTCACCCTTTACTGGGAGGGTGTTGATGGAACTTATCACACGTTACCCTAATCACACCTACCTATTTCACTGGTGTTAGCAACAGACATTATCACGCGACGGAACTATGTAGCATTGATAAATTTCTTGTTACTTCTATTTCCTGAGGCAATAATTTCGAAATATGTTGTAGCACTAGTTTAATTTCAACTGGGACCAAATGTTTATTATCTTCATAAACATCCCAAAAAGCAGTGAGAAACTTCAACCGATACCTTTGTAAGCCGGTAATCTGTTATATTTCGCAAACACGAAACTTGCACAAGCAAAGATCTGTTGTAGATTCTTTGGGGTTAGAAAATTCAGAAACTACAGTATCCACAGTATTTGGATAATCCAAAGTATGAACTACTCACATAAGAAAAGGACAACGCCACAAAAACACAATTAGTAAAAGCCACAAGGAAACAGTATTTTTCACGTAATTAATAGGAACGAAGAACGAAACACAAACTACAACTCTTCATCTGTTAATCTAAACTCGTTGTTATTACAAACTCTTGTCGACTATTATCTCCTTCGCTAATAACACAAGGAACATCCAAAAACGTGAATGCCGCAATCATATCTAATAATTAATTCCACTATTTTCAAAGCAAAACGGAAAGCAGTATTTTTACCGTAATTAATATATAGGAATCAAGAACGAACTACGACTGCTTATCTGTTTATTCAACTCGTTCTATTACAACCTCTTATCGATAACTACCTAAACTTGTGTATCCACATAAGGAACAAAATTTATTTGAACGCCAAGACAAGAACGATGCAATTTATAATTAATACGACGCATTCACCTAAGGATGTGTTTCAATCTCGATCACCTAACCACACTTTCGAATCGTGGAGAGTGAAAGTCGATAATCGCGTAATATAATATAAAGGGATTATTCGCAAACGAGTTAATAAATATATAAAACATAGAAATAGTAGTTGCAGAAATGTATTTACGAATTGAGTATTGTAAAAAAGGTTAAGCTACGAAAATGCACGTTACAAGATTAATGAGGATGCAATGGATAAAATGAAATTATTGTTCCTTTTCTTTGCCAGGCTAGCTCAACGGAAATTATACTGTGGAATTTATGAAAATAAAATGAAACAGAGGAATCTCAAGATACATCTATGCATTCAAAAACATTTAACTTTCACACAAAAGATTCTCTTAAATTAAAAACAGTTTACAGCTTAAGTTCATACAGAAAGTTGTTTCTAAAAGTTGATTAAAAATAATCCTTACTTAATCTTTGTTAACAGGTACAAAATCCTCTTTAATTTATATGTGGATTATTTACCTATTTTTTAGTACGACGCTTGTGAGTGTGATTGGTCAATGACGCTGCACTAGTTAAGGCCAAAATACTTCTACCTCAAAATTATGCTGGAAATTATCGTCTTTAAAAATTTTTTTTTATCAGATTAAGAATATTGTAATTAAGTTACATATATTTAAATATTCTTCTCATTTACAAACAAAAAAAATACAAATTTTAAACTTGCGAAAATAGGTCTTGTCAAAACATCATTTTCATTATCATCAACGGTATTAAATACTTCCTGGTTCTACCTAAAATCTCCATTTCACGTTAGAATATAAATTTGCACGGTGCCTCTTTACTGTTAATTGATCCAAATCATTAATTGGGATAAATTTTCCTTATACGTCATCGAATAATTACACTGGATACTTCTATGTTACTTGTGGAACGCCGATAAAATAGACCTCAAATTGCTCGAAACGTATAGTTTCATGCCATAAAGTAATTTAAAGTATGCAATTCTTACATGTTTGAAGTTGTAAAAAGAATTAATTCTGAACTTTGAATACATAATCCCCAATTAATCTTTACTCAAACTTACATGGTCGAATCTCGTAAAATGAATAAATACTAATCCTGCTTATATACAATATTTAACTCAATACGTCAGATTCGACAGTTTCCCGATTTATTTCAAAGGATTAGTCAACCTGGGTGATGTACATTTACAAAAATGTCAGCGTTTAATGATCTAATTAGTGTAAAGCTGTCGCCACTGTTCTGATTAATGTTTATTCTAAAACGCCTTTTCCTTTTATAATGCACGAAGTTAATCGCTCGCTTTCTTCTTTCTTATTGTAATACGTAGGGCAATTAAACCTACTTATCTTACTCTCACGGTTTTTCCGATAGCGGGGTGTTCTTTTGTTGGAGCGTTTACTCATTGACAGAAAACAATTAACTCTTCCTAGCATATTTAAAAATGATTTATGACTTTATTGAATCCTCTCGAACTCGTAGCCTATTTAAGTAAATAAATATGATATTTTAGATTTGGACTAAATGATATCATTTTTTCTACAATTAACATAAAATGGACTTATTTGAAAGGAAGCTACTTTTTTTATTACCAGGTTATAAGGTGATATTTTTTAACGAGAAAGAATATTTTTAAAATGATATATCTCTACACACGGTACCTATCTTCGCCTTAAATATGCGTTAAACTATTTTATGCTTTGTAAGTGCAATAAGATTTGACTCCACTGCAAATTAAACATGCTCTAGCGAGCATTTTATCTGCCAAAAATTAAATAAAACTCGTAATTGGTCTCTTAATGATTGATTTGCATTTTAACAGGGTACTGATTTTTGTTTCGCAAATCTCTTCACACTCTGCAATAAATGCAGTACACGGGATTTAATAACATAATAAGGGCTCCTTTTTATGCTTTGTAATGACGTGAGTAAAATGAATGACTTTGTATTTTAATGGTGATGAAATACGCTTATATTTATACAGGGTAGCAAAGTTCAATATTGAGAAATTTGAATTTTTCTTGTTTTATTCTCTTTGGAGTTTTTTTTAAATAAAATTTGGGTGTTCAATGACCTCTCGTGACTTCTTATCACATCAATATATATATATATATATATATATATCGCTGTGAATAGGCTGCTTTACCTAGGTTATCCGTAGTTTGCTGTAATAGGCCTAATACACGTGGGCCACAAATTATTGCCGTGACTTAGATATAGCGAATTGTATTAATGAGGATGTAAATACGAAATTTTTATTTTACCGTGTCCTTTTTCTTGCCTGGCTAGTTTAACAGAAATAGTGCTGTGGAATTTACGAAATGAAATGATACACAGAAATCTCAAGAAACTTATATGCATTCAAAACATATTTCTTTCATACACATTATCTAAAGAATCTCTTACGTTCAACAAATCTAAATAATGCTTATAAAAACACAACTTGCAGCTTAAGCTTATACAGAAAATTATTCCTAATGAAAAATAATCCTTACTTATTTCCTTGTCAACAATTGCAGAACCCAAACCTCTTTTCTGTGAGTTACGGTCGCTACTATCCCTTTCTTTCTTATTGTAATACGCAGAGCCATCAAACTTGCATATATTATTTTCTATAGTTATTGATAGGCGCGCGTTCTTTGAATCGGGGCGTTTATTTATTGATACCAAATAATTGGATTTAATGGTTTTTAGAATATGTCTAATAAATAACTTATCTTTCTATTAATATTTAAAAACTCTGAAATTAATTTCTTTAGGACAAGGATTAAAATTCATAAATCGGTATTTTTAACGAGAATGAATGCTTTGTTCTAAACGATATATCTACATAGGGTAAATTATCTAGTACTTTAATGAGGGCTTCGTTCTTATGCACTGTTTTAACGCGAATGCTTTAAAGTTATATGATTTTTTGCAATTTACCTTTTAGTGAAAGCATCGTATTACATTTTTACTAAACAACGCTTACTGTGGTATTGAGCAAAGTATGAGTTTTGGGCTTTGCATATCTTAAAGATTATAGCTTAGAGTCAAAGTTGTTATTTCTTAAGAGTAATTATTTACACATACGGGTTAATGCTTTTATTTTTATGTTCTAGTAATACGCTTTACAATAATCATAAATTATACCAACCGCAATTAATTGGAGATAAAGCGCGACATTAATGTGGAATATTGCATCACTCGAATGTGTCATTCTTCGACACGAATCGAAAAGATGATGTATTGAGTTTGTTCTAGTATAGAAAACGGAAATGAATTAGAACGGGGTCATTCATTGCATTTTAACGTTAAGCAACTTGCAAGTTTCAAGTAAATATTGATTCTTTAATTCATTCTACGACATGCAACGTATAGGTTTCGAGTAATTTGTAATCTATTCTGTAGGCGTTTTCATAAGCAAATAAAAGTTATAAAGCAGAATATTTTGATAAAGTATAACGGAGATTTATCACATTAAAATAAATAATCTTGGTACAAGATCAACTACTGAATTTAATCGATTAAAAATAAATGCCTTTTGCAAACTGATATTTTATTGTCAGGATCGGGTTATAAATGGATATTTGAATTGGTGCCAGGAAGTATTCAATGCCGTTAATTACAACGGAAATAATATTTTTATAAGCGCAATTTGGGAATACCAACTACGAGTATAAACTTGTTTTTTGTAACCTAATAGCAGATTTGAGTAAATTAAGCTAGAATAAGATTTTGATTTTATAAAAATTATTTTTGAATGGATAGTTTCCAGCAATTTTGTGGTCAGATTAGAAGCATTTTGACCGTTTTTAAAATTTTCTGCTCAGTGTCATTGGCCAATTACACAGGCGACCGAGGAAATAAAAGTATAGGTAATTTACCCTGAGAACTTTAAAGAGATTTTTAACTTACATAGGAGATGTTTGGGTTCTGTTCCTGTTAATAAGGATTAGGTGAAGATTATTTTAATAAGTAAGCAGCCACTAGGTAAGATTTTCTGTCTAAGCTTAAGCTGTAAATTATTTATTTTATAAGCATTATTTAAATTTGTTGAATGTAAAAGATTATTTAGATAACGTGTATAAACGAAAGATGTTTTGGAATACATAGAAGATTGTTTACAGATGTTTCTTAAAATTTCTGTGTTTCATTTCTTTTGATAAAATCATATTTTTCGCTGAACTAGCTAGGCAAGGAAAAGGACACGGTAAGGTAGATATTTCATATTTTTTATTTTGTCCCCACTAATACGATTCGGCTGTACCCAAGTCACAGCATCTTTTGTGACTCAATAAGTATAGGCACTCGGGTGACAGCATTATTTGTGGCGAGCTGGCTAAGTGCACTGGGGACATACAGGTGCTGGAAACAGTCACGAAGGTAAAGGATAAGGAGGTGTCTCAATAGCGAGTTATTATGGCCACCCATGATGGCACGGAAGCTGGAATAACTAACGCTATCTTAAGAGTACAGGAGGAAACAAAGAACGATGAATGGGTGGCCCTCCACCACGTCGAGGGACTAAACATAAAAGAGTTCCGTAAAATGACCAAGTGGGTGGACCACAGAAGCAAAACTTCCGTGGTGATATATATATCGCACCGTATAACAAGGTAAAATTTAAAGAACCAAAACCAAGAGAACGGGACACCTATGATTTGGTTGTTGAAAACGCCGGGGCTGATTTTAAGACAACACCAAGGACATCAAAATATGCCCCAAGAAGGAAACCGTAGCCTTCTCTATATTGAGACTAATTAAAATAAAAGAAGGAAGGTTGCTGATTGTGATTGAGAAATACGAAGAAACTGTCAATAAAGTACAGAATGTAATAAGCGCGCCAATGAAAAAATACAGACCAGAATAGCCGGTTTAAGGCAACTAACGGAAATAATTCGCATCAGAGGTATGGAGATGACAACAAAACCGGATAAAATTCTAGTTGCCAAGAAGAAAGAATAAACAGCTTGGACAATAGGAACTCTAGGCTGAGAGAAATACGACCCAAGGCTAACGGCACAACGTCGGCTACAATGATTATAAATAAATCGGAGGCGGATAAAATAGTGTATTCTTAGAATAGACAGCGGAAAGACACATTAAGCTCTTGAGATGCTATCCGTGCTGGGCGTACGGTCACCATGCAACAACTTGCACCGGGCCAGATAGAGCATCCATATACCTAAGATGTGGACAAATAGGGGCACTATGCAAGGAGCATGCAAAAAGCATGAACATTGCATAATTTGTGGTCATGATGAGTACTCGGCTGGAAGAGGTAGAAGTCCATTACATAGGAAAGCTTTGGCGATGACAAGGCACAGGTCTGTGAGATAACTGTGATTGTTATATGATGAGAACCGAATTGTAATAATAGTGATAGGTTTTGTATATACTGTTTTTATATTGGATTTTACCGATGTTTGGTTTTGTCCGATTGGCTTTTATGTACAAATTGATTTTACTTATTCTGGATGTAACTGTGGGCGTATTGATCTTACTTTTATTTATTATGAAAATATTACAAATTAACCTATATACGATCAAATCTGCGCACCACCTGCTGGAAGTCACAGTAAAGGTTTATGACATCGATATGTTGGTAGTCAGTGAGCCCAATAAAAATTATGTAAAAACTAGTTGAAGGATGAGTCAGAAGTACCTGCAATACAAGTCAGAAATCAAAAAATTACGATACAAGAAATGGGTTACAAGGTTGGCTTTGTGTGGGCGAGGTTTGAAAACATAACGTTGTACAGTTGCGTCTTTTCACCAAACGAACGCTGGAAGAATTCTAAACATACCACTCAAGCCTGCAGTAGGACATTGTCAGGAAAGTGGGGCAGGTTATTATCGCTGGCGATTTGAAGGCCAAATCCAATGCGTGGGGTTCGATGAATATCGACAAGCGTGGAGAGTTGGCCCTAGAGTGGATGGTCGGACTAAAGTTATTGACAATAAATCAGGGCAATAAGCCTACGTTTTATATGACCGAACGAGAATCGTGTATTGATGTTACGGTAGCTTCAACCTCGGTAGCAGCAAACATTTAGGAGAGATGGAAACACTAAGCGACCATAGATACATAATTTTTGAGATAAGGCCGGAGAGACAAAAAGTACAGTGTTCACATGAAGGGTGGTTCTGGGCAAGACATATTTAAAACGAATTTGCTCTAAAAGGCTAAATCTATCACCTATAAGAAAGAAATATGAAGCTTTAATAAAGATACCGACAATGGCATGTAACGATACGATGTCCCGTAAAATGTAATATACGAAGAATAAAAAGCAGGTATTTTGGTGGATACACGAAATTTCTGCACTGAGAAAAGAAGTAACTGCTGCTAGAAGAATGTATCAGCGACAAAGGAACAATTATGCATAGAGCTGTGTGCTGCAAAGGAACCAATTGAAAAAAACGAGAAGGACCTGAAAAATGCGATTAAAGCTAGTCGGAAGAAGTGCTGGCTAGAGCTTTGCAAGGAAGGCGAGAGTGACGACTGGGGTTTTAGGGTATAAGATAGTAGACCGACGAGCTCGTGAAAAGCGCCTAAAATATTCTCAACGCTTTGTTCCACAGGCCAACCCCGATAAAGTGACGTTTGAGTGGAACCATCGACATAAGGACCATGCCACTCTTCACGAGGGTATATTTGACAGTGACTGTAAAACGAATGAACAGTAAAAAGGTTCCGAGGTTGGATGATATTCTAGTGGAAGCCATCAAAGTGGCAGCAGAAATAATTCGGGCTATAATCCTGTAGGCCATGAATGGAATTATTGTGGATGGAGTGCTTTCCCCCAGCAAACAAAAAAGTCAAGGTTTTATTAATTAAGAAATCTGGCAAAACGGATGGCGTAAGTTTATCACATAGATCAATCTGCTTAATAAATACAGCTACCAAACTAGCAGAACAACTGATTAATGGAAGATTGAAAAACGAAGTCGCAAAAAAGGAGGGTTATCACCAACTCAATATGGATTCCGTGATGGAAAATGTACTTTAGACACCGTAGAAGTCGTTGTCGAGGTAAATAAGTTGGCCATATAAGGAACATGTCAAACGAGGGAACTATATATGATGATGGACATAAGAAACGCATTCAATAACGTGGGGTGGGTCAAAATAATGGAGGCGTTAAAAGCAAACGAGATCTAGACATATCTGGTAAGAATGT
This sequence comes from Platerodrilus igneus, assembly GCA_036346225.1. Lineage (NCBI taxonomy): Eukaryota > Metazoa > Arthropoda > Insecta > Coleoptera > Lycidae > Platerodrilus > Platerodrilus igneus. Next base: position 9,153,881 of record JARFIW010001226.1, read on the forward strand.
TGAGTAGTTACCTGCAAAGTGGCAGATAACTTACCTTGACAATACATGCAGAAGACATAAGATGAAGTGTAAGTGCAAGAGTTCCAGGTTCCAGGTTCAGCCCTAGACACGGTCCTGTGGAACATTATGTATGACGTATGACGGTGTACTGCGAATTGATGTCCCAATGGGAGCAAGGATAATGCGCTACGTGGATGACTTGGCAGTTATGGTGATAGCTAAATCGGAAGCAGAGCTTATAAAAACAGCGGAGTTTTCAATATATCTGAATCCAGAATTGGTTGACTGAATATGAACTCCAACTCGGGGTAGATAAAACTGAAGTGATGGTGAGAAGTGGCAGAAGGAAAATAGGCCATTTAGCCGTTAAAGTAGTGGCGGCAGATATTGAAACCTAGGTATTATACTAGATATGGACCTGAGTTATAAGGAACAATTAAGTAAACAGACGGAAAAGGCCTTAAAGGCATTGGAGGGCATCAGTCGGCTTATGCCAAATATTGGTGGACCTAGGGCATGATATAGGAGAATCCTGGCTTCTGTGGTGGACTCCATCATGTTATATGGGGTTCCACTATGGGAAAACAAGAATTCAGATAAAGACACAAAAGGCTATACTACACAAGCTGCAAAGGCGGACACCTATAAGAATAGCTAGCGCATATAGAACAATGTCTGCAGAATCAATAATGGTAGCAGCGAGGCTAATACTATTGTACTTAGTGGTTAAAGAAGGCGCCGACATATGGCTGTATAAAGTGGACAGAAAGGAAGCAAGAGTGGCCAGAATAAAAAGATGGCAAGATAGATTGACATTGTCGCAAAAGGGGGGTTGGACTCGGTTACTAAAACCAGATATACAGCCATGGTTAGACAGACAACATCGAGACGTAGGTTACCATTTGACACGGATGCGACTGGTCATGACTGTTTTACCGATTACCTATATGCCATTGGCAATTATACGGATGATCTTTGTATTATGTGCAGGAAGGAGGACAGCCCTGAGCACATCTTCTTTTTCTGTAATACATGGCATGAACGTAGAAGCAGGCTAGAGCTAACAGTCGGAGAAAAATTTACAGCCGGAGGCATAATAAAAATAATGTTGAAATCTGAAAATATTGGTTGGAGGATCCAAAAGACCGTGCTGCACTTAACAAGAAAAAGCGGCCGCTATGTTCGAAGATAACAAACACAGACACCAAAAAAATTATTAATAGCATATGTGTGGAGTATAGTACTGTACGTCTGTGAAACGTGGACAGTAGGAGAAGCGTACGGAAAAAGATAGAAGAAAGACCTTTGAAATGTGATACTACAGCCGTATGATGAAGATTTAACGCACAAAGCAAGTTAAGAACAAAGAGGTGCCAGAAATAGTAAGCGAAGAAAAAAGTATGTTGAGAACAGTAAAAAAATAGGAGAGAAAAATGCCAGGACCGTTTTAAAGGCACGAGGGAGTAGTGCGCGATATATTAGAACCAGAGAAAGAAAAATGAGACCTTGAAATAAACCTAAGATTAGACTATTGCACACACATATTGAAAGACGTAGGCTGTAGGAATTTCAGGGAAATCTGTTGATTAGCTCAGAATATAAAACAGTCGAGGTACGCGTCCAACTAATTCCAACACTGAAGACGTAATATTCGACTTTTGTAATTGGTTTTATTCAATTTTTATTACTCAAAGTTCTACGTTTGAAGCGATTTTGCGGAAAGTGTTGAGTTTCAAAGTTACTTTTTGTTTGTGGTACGGCTCTAGTTTTAAACGTTCTAAAAAAGCACAATTGTTTCTAATGCAATCGTGGACAGTTTTATTTAGTTATTTGTGTTTTTCGGCGAATACAACTTTTTTTATAGTGGTAAAGATTTTATATCCGCTGTGTGGGACTTTTCCTTGCCGGAGCAAGGGCATACCCAATAATAATCCACTTTGGTGTCGGACTCGAGATTCCTTGTCATAGACTTTATAGCTATCCCGTGACTAGTGTACCTGAACTAGGTCCTTCACCGCCATCGCGAGTTGGCGTTACGTGCAGTTTATGCCTTTCGGACATCTGATGGAATCGCAGCTAAGATCATTGCCGGAGTATCGCTTTGGGGTTTATATGTCGTTACCATAGGGCATCTTTATTCGCTCCCAGGGCTCGTATGAGACTGTTTTCGTGATCCTCTAGAGATCCGTAAAACCTCTCTGCCTTCGACCGGAGCCATTTCTTTACGGTTTGCAGATTTTCCTATCTGTGAAGCTGAGCGTTTCGAATCAACCAGGGAGCTACGAAGGCTCTCCTTAGGGTCTCGTTCTGGATCACCTGGAGCTTACGCATGTGCGTTTCCGCTGCGTTACCCCACACCGCTGGTGCTTATGCAAACGTCGGTTTCCGGTGATCGCCTTGAAGAGCTTTAGCTTGTTTGAAACGTTTAGACTACATCGGCGATTGGTCAAGGGGTTTAGCAGAGCGATAACTCCCTTGACCTTGTTTGCCGCATACTCGATGTGAGCTTTCCAAGTGAGCTTCGAATCAAGAATCACCCCTAGATACTTGACGTCTGAATGCCAAGGTATCGGTTCGTCGAATGCTCTGACATCGTCTCCAGGTCGGTGACGTCGTTTCGAGAAGAAAACTGCAGTGCTCTTTCTGGATTAACCTCGACTCGCCAGAGTCTTAGCCACTCCTCGCAAGCGTCCATCGCCGTTTGCAGTCTCTATATGATGAAGTTTCGAGCACGGAAGCTGGCTAGAATGGCTGTGTCGTTGGCGCATAGTACCATCCTGGTCTCTGCCGTTTTTGGTAGGTCGCTCACGAAGATACCGAAGAGTGCCGGCGAGAGAGAGAGCTTTGGAAAACCCCAGCCCTGATTCTCTGTCTCGTCGACCGCACTCCGTCTAGCCTGATGCAAAACCATCTATCGTGAAGATAGGATTTTGTCAGTTGGACGAGAGCGCGTGGTAACCCCCTCTCCAACATCTTGTAGAGTAGGCGCCATAATGCTAAATCTTGTCAAAAGCTTTAGACACGTCTAGAAGCACTGCGCCTGTTGACTGTTGCCAGTTGAAGCCTTCCGCGATGTGTTCCACTACTCGCCGTATCTTGTGAAAGGTGGAATGCCCTATACGGAACCCAAACTGCTGAAAAATGTGGAATGCTTCACGATTTTGCGTGTCATCCTTGCGCAGGGGTTATGCTAATCTTCTCTGTATTATTCCAATTTTAGTATATGTACCGCCGAAGCGAGTACGGTGAGTACAATGTCTTTCTATCTCTTTTTTGCTCTGTTTTTCTTTCTCTTATATTTCTTTCTCTGTCTCTTTCTCCTGTCTCTCTTCTCTTTCTCGTATGAACGTAGAAGCAGGCTAGAGCTAACAGTCGGAGAAAAATTTTCAGCCGGAGGCGTAATAAAAATAATGTTGAAATCTGAAGAATACTGGCCGGAGATTCAAAAGTACGTAGAATATGTAATAAGCACTAAAGAGCAAGTAGAAAAGAAAAAGCAAGAGTTTGGACTAGTGTGTAGAACGAAACCCAGAACGAGTTGTTTTTTAAAAAAGTTAGCCAAGAGCGAGTCGAGTTCACATTATTAGGGTTCCGTATCAATACTACAGTGAGCAATCAATAAACCAAATTTAGCCTTTTTTATTATTTTTTATGTATATTTAAATCTTATCCATATATTTGCCCCACATTGTACTGGTACATTAGTAAGTACGTTGTCTATTACTGTGTTTAAAAATTTTTTTCCTAGCAACTATTACACTGTCAAAAAACCTGCAGTTTTCCGATAATCTATGACTCAATAGCTACTATCCCTTTTAAAATCAAAGATTTAGATTTGGAAATGTAGGAGAACAAGGGGGGAACCGTCATTTTTTACACATTTTGAGCTATATTATGAAGACTACTGGACCGAAAATTATATAAAAAAATTTTTAGAAGCTTTTTAGAAGTTTCTTTCATATGACACCTCACACGATATATTTATTAAAACTTTTTTTCTTTTGACCGAATTAACCCCGGCCATTTTAATCTAAACATATTTTTTTCTATTTTCTAACTGTTTATATATGTGTGCGCCATAAAGACCTACCATTGTGCTAAATTTCAAATTTGTACGTTACATAGTTTTCGAGAAAAACCTCTGTGACAGACGGACGGACGGACACGACAGTGATCTTAGAAAGGTTCTGTTATATCTTATAAGGTACGGAACCCTAAAAATTGCAAAATATTGACTCTAGGGTAAGTTTCGCAAAGATATAATCCACAGAAAACGATTTAGAAAATTTTTGTACGAGATCGTTTGTAACCGAAAGGAATCGGTAGGATCCGCGAAGAAGATTTGCTCCAGTAATCTTCAATAGTCCTCCTACTTGAATTCCTGAAGCTTTCTCTAAGATTTGGATACCATGTAAAATATTCTTCCTTCTTTGACTAACTTCTAGTTTATGCTAATCTAAAGGTTTTCAAAACACCAGTGAGCATAATTTTCCTTTTTGAATGTTGATTTCGTGACCCAAAATACTGTTTAAAGCCAAATAAACAACGTAAAAGGACCCGACTAAGGACTTTCAAAACAATTTGCATTTAAATAAAATAACCTATGTAATTGTTTACAAGCCATAATATTTAATTATATATTATTATATCAGTACTATTTTAATTAATTCATGTAAGAAATATAATCTTGTCAAAATAGTGGAGCTATACTTCATCATATCGCATGTTCAAAGCCATAGCAATATAATGTACGCTGTTGTGTCACGCCAATTAGTAAAAAGTAAGGGATTTCCAGAACGATAGAGTGCACTAATTATAATGGCGTTTGTACACGCTTAATGACTCGGATGAATATAAATTTCATATACCGGTTATTGTATATAATAAGCTACATAATAAAAATTATAGCCTATATGATATATCCACAATGGAGGACTGCTACTTTATATGATTGCATTCCTATTTAACGTGCGAGCTACATTTACCTCTTCTTACTTTTACGTTTCTGCACGCTTTTTAAACCGCGTCGATAGGGCTAAGAAATTACCGTAATCGGTTTTAGACTAATCCGTATTCATGTGCAAATATTAGATCTTTTCTTTCCTTGAATTCGGGGTGAAGTGATAAACTCAAAATGGAGAGAAATAACTGTTGCTTTTGTTAACCTTTCATTTGACTTTTATTGGATCGATATTTTTGAGACCCTTACCATAACATAATGATAACAAAAGAAGTTCAAGTTTACTGTTTTTAATTAAGACCCGGGGTAAGAAAATGGCCTGTGGTAATAAGAAAACCTAGTTTGACAAAAACTGCTACTGACTAACTAGATCTACGGTGAGAATAAGCTTGGGAGTGGGGGTGATAATTTGTGGACAAGATGAAATTTAGTTAAAGGGTCTAATCAATAAATTGTAGATGAAGTAGTGGGCGCCACTATACCCCGTCGTGGAGATCTAAATAATACACTTGAAGGCGGTTATAGAAATCCTCAAAAACGACTAACCTCTGTGAGTATGGTAATTGATAACAAAATCATCAAGCAACGCATATACTTACTCATCTCGTGCATAGGAGCTGCTTTACAATATCTTGAGTTGATCTTGTAACATAATACTAACATAATGTGTTACGGTATTCCGTGCAGGCAAGAAAGAAATTTAGTAAAGTAAATACAGAAAATCGCCCACACCTAATACCGCAACAATGTAGGGGGGTAAATACTCCCTGTATATTTGTTGTGGTTTGTTTAGCATTTTTCGTAACCTTCTATAGGAATTAAACCACTCATAGTTGTTAAAATCATCTTTATTTACGTTTCGATCCATGACCTAGGATCGTTTTCAAAATAATAAAAATTTTGACAACGATCCTACGTCATGGATCGAAACGTAAATAAAGATGATTTTAAAAACCATGAGTAGTTTAATTCCCAAAGAAGATTAAGAAGAATGTAGGAGGAGTTAAATAGAAATCCAAAAGGATTAGATTCCGGGCTAGCTCAAAATGTTGTAGAGTGGGATGGATCATACAAAAAGGAAAATTGGAAACCTCAACAAGTATTTTATTTACGCACAGTTAGTTAGACATAATATAAAAAGGAATATTTACACAGAACAAATCGAGCATTTACGTAATCGTTCTATTAAAACGTGAGATAGGTTTTGGCCTCTTGGGCGGCTTTTTAAAAGACTTCTTCCAAAAAACTCTTCTATCAATTTATTTGAAACAGAAATTACAATATTAATTTTAATTAGAGGTACGTTTTATGCAGTAACGTATTGGGTTCAAAAATATTCTAGGTGGACATTCACTTTAAATTAACTAAAATTAGGGTGAGTAGCTGAACAACCAACAAATTAAAGTTGTGAAGCTCGAGACTGACTGGCCGTCTTGGGCTCTTAAGGATATTTCTGCTATCCCTGCCCCTCACATTGCTTATGGGAACTGCAGATCTCATGTCTGCTATTTTTTTATTCAATACCAGGTATCACTTCTTAGTAATCTTAATTCTAACAAAAGTTTCTTATAATCTATTGTGACCTGCACCTGCAGTGTCATGTTACGTCTGGAATACAAAGTATTCACATTGTTCTCATGTCTGGTTTATAAACTTTCATTAGTCTTTTGTAATGTGTCCTTCAATTATACATTAAAACAATCTAACTTAAGATTTAATAATTCCATTTGATTACATATATATCCTAATTTGGGGGATATGTAACTCCTCTCGACGTAGATAAAAATAATGGGTTTTACTTAATTTTTAAAACTCATTGTCCCTAAGGGTTCATTTATTATTTTTTTATTTACCTTTGTTTCTTGTTTTTTATGACAAAAATTTGTTTCTTTGCTCTATATCTAAGATACATTTTGTACAATAAATACATAGTTAATAAAATAATTACGATAATTAATAAAATTGTCCAGGTACACAAGACATTTTTCGTTGTGTATCCCTCTTAAAATGTTATCTATAACTGTTTGAAAAGTGGCGGGTGCACTCTTTAATCCAAACGGCATGCGTTTGTATTCATAGTGTCGTCTAGGTGTACTGTTTTAGTTGTGTCTTTCTCGTCTGTCTCTACTTGGTGGTATCTTGAGGCGAGGTCTAATGTCGAAAAATATTGACACCTACTTTGCTAAAATCTCGGTGATATTGGGTAGTGGGTATTTGTCGTCTACCGTCTTCTCGTTTAGTTTTCTATAATCGATAACCATTTGATATTTGCGTTTGTCTGAGGCGTCTAATTTCTTTGAGACTATTAATACGGGGCTGCTTCAATAAGTCTGCTACCTGTCTATCTGCTTCTTCTTGACTTGCCTGAAGTAGTCTGTATGCTTGGTGAAAATTGGTTTATCGTCTGTTGATTCAATGTTATGTTTCACTGTATTGGTGAAAGTTAAAGGTATTCCTTCGTAATGGAATATATCTTTGTATTCCAAACATAGGTCTTTAATAGATCTCCTCGTCGTAATTAATGTCGTTATTAAAACGAATGTTAATTAAATTTTCTTTTAACATCCTGTCGTGTTCTGTAGGGTTGGACTCGTTTGCATATTTTTCGTCGATCTCCATCTCGTTAGAGTTTACTTCTTCTACGTCTATTGGATTTGTCAACCATAGTTCTATGGGGTAATTGTTTGAGTTTAATATTGTCGTACTGGCGTAATTGTCTTGTATTTGTACTAATGCTGTGGATGTTTCTACTCCGGGTTGAAGTGACATGTAATTTATAATTCCTACGTCGTTTTTTGAATTTACTAAAACTTTTATTTGTTTTTCTGTCCTGAGTTTGATGGTGCATTTTTGATCGGTTTGAATATTTTGGAATTTAATGGGAATTTGTCCGTGTTTCGTTCTTACTAATCGGATTTTTATATCAATATTTGCTACTAATTTTCTTAGAATTAATCCTTCGTATTTATTGTTAAATTCAAAGATGCAAAATTTGTGTTTCATTTTTACGTTAAAAGGTTTTGGTAAGGGTATGTTCGCTATAAATTTGGTGTAATATCCTTTTTTGGGCTGTCTTGATTTTAAAAGGTTCTCTTTCTACAAAATCTAAATAATGTTTCTGTACGGTTTTGGAGCTAATTAAAGTTTTTGAAGATCCTGTGTCGATTAGTAATATGAGTTCTGCATGAGGTATTTCTATATAAAGTAAAATTTGTTGATTGATGTTATTTAAATTAATTACATTTGGTCGTATTTGAATCGGTCTAACTGAAAATTTGAGCACGCATTTTCTTTGTCGTCCTCTTCGTAGTTTTCATAAGGGTTGTGGCATTTGTAGTTTGTTTCATCGTCTCTACTACAAGTGGCGTCATTATTCGCGTTAGAATTGCCAAAATCTCTATTTCTTGGTGGAAAAATTCTTTGGAAGTTGGTTATAGTTTGGTGTGATTTGCGATATTTTAGTATTCTGTTTAGTGTTACCAGATGAAATGTTCATAGGAGTTGGTTTGTAATAATTGTTAAGGTTGTTGTTGTTACTCATCAATGTGTTTCTGTTATGGTTTGCGCCGAATGTTTGCCTTAGTTGATTTACGTTTTGGTTAAGCCTTGGTGTAAATGTGGGTTTTGTAAAATTTGAATTTGGTCTTGGAAATTGTTTAAATTGGTTGTGGAAATTGTGTTATTAAAGTTTGGGTTGTTAATTCGTAGTTGATTCATTTATGCGTTAAATGGTGTAAATTTCGGTTGTGTGGGTAAATGTCTCGCGGTTTGTATTGTTTTCATCGGTGAGTAGTTTTGATTTGGGTTAGTGTTATTCAGTTTATTTCTGTAGTACATAACGTTTTATATTCATCTTCATTGCTTCTTCTAAATTTTGGAAATGTAGGAATCTTATTTTATCCGATAAGCGTTCAGGTAAGGTATTGATGTATGTGTCTAAAGCCATTTCGTCGTACATCTTCGTCTTCAGGAATCGTATGTTTTGGTCGGGTACTTCAATTTCTAATTTGGTCAAAATTAAACTTCGTACGTTCTGACATTTCTTACCGAATTGATAGGGTGATTGGTTATTTTCCATCCGTAAGTTAATAAATCGCGAACAAGACATTTGATATTCCTTTGGTCGCCGAAATATGCAATTAATATACGTTTGAAATCGTCCCAGTCGATGAAATCATCGCGGCTGGTAATCAAGGTTATGCTCTGCCGGTTAGTTTACTGATTATCAAGCGTAAAAGTAAAACGTTACCTTTGTTGTCGCCGGGTTTATAAATAGATTTTATAAATATTTCCCAAGGGGTGATGGATATGCCGAATAGTGCTTGCTTTCCGTCGTATAGAGGAATTGACTCGAGGTAGAACTTCATATCAGAGATCATTGTTGTTATAATAAATTAGTGGTTGCTTTTAAGTTTAGTTTGTATAGAGGTATTTAAAGAATCGCTTATCTTTTTCGTAAATTTTATATGTAATTATTAAGTGCTACAATTACGTTGAAGAGTTCTGCTGGGAGGTCCCATCAATAACTGTCACGTTAAAGTGTATGTTTATAACTTTTGCAGAGATTACAAAATAATGCGATTGAGTTCCAGGTTTTCTGAACACTTTTATTTCAGTAATAATTTCTTGCAAGAATTGCGTTATAATTATACGCTTTTGATTTAAACTTCTGCTGAATAATTATTTTGTTAAGTCTTGCTACAATAAAGTACATAAAACGCTTTTATAATTATACACTTTTGTTAATTTGTTGCACTGAAAGTGTTTAATTATAGAGCTTTATAATATCATCAAGTTTCAGGTTTTCTGAATAAATTCTTTCAGTAATGATTGGTGTAAAAAAAGATACAAGGAATTGCGTTCTAATTATGCACTCAAGTTTCTGACTTGCTAAATAAATCGTTTCGTTTATTGTTATAAATTGTAATAATTGTGCATATAAATGCGTTTATAAAATTTCTTTGTTAAAATAAATTTCCTAAGTAACTACTTTCAGATGTGATTAAGATAATAAAATTGTACATAAAAATTCTTTTGTTTCTTACTAGCTAATATCAATATTCAGTTAATGATGGTTAGGGAAATGAACTTTGGTACTTACAAGAGTTTGTTTGCCAGTTCCATTATATTATTTTCCTTTCTGTTATTGGAGTTGGTTTATTCTTGTATTTCGTCCAATGGGTTCTTTGTTCCAGATTAAGAATAGAAATTCAAGGCCACCAGTTTCCTCGATTTTGGATTTTTCTAGTGCCCTTCTGGAATTCTACCGGCTGCGCCAGATAGGTTTTGGGCCTCTTGGAGCGGCTTTTTAAAAAGGCTTTTTAAAAAGGCTTCTTCCAAAAAACTCTTCTATCAATTTATTTGAAACAGAAGTGATAATATTAATCTTAATTACAGATACGTTATATGCAGTAACGTTTTGGGATCAAAAATATTTTAAGTTGACATTTACATTAAATTAACTAAAATTAGGGTGAGTAGCTGAACAACCAACAAGTTAAAGTTGTGAAGTTCGAGACTGACTGGCCGCCTTGGGCTCCTGAGGGTATTTATGCTAACCGTGCCCGTCACATTGCTTATGGGAACTGCAGATCTCGTCTCTGCTATTTTTTTATTCAACACAAAGTATTACTTCTTAGTAATCTTAATTCTAACAATAAGTTTCTCATAATCTATTGTGACCTGCACCTGCAATGTCATGCTACGTCTGGAATACAAAGCATTCACATCAGTTTTCAGGTCTGGTTTATGAACTTCCATTATCCTTTTGTAATGTGTCCTTCAATTATACATTGTAACAATCTATCTTAAGATTTAATAATTCCATTTGATTACATATATATTTCAATTTGGGGGATATGCAACTCGTGATGTAAAGAAAAGCATCACTTTGCATATAACATAAATATATACAGTTAAGCAAATATCGATTATAAAATCTTAGAATCTAAATAACATGTACAGGTATACTTACTTAATATTTCCAACTTTAAATATATACAAGAAGCAAAAAATAGACATAGTGTAAAAGTAATTTTATCTGCCCTGTGAAGTGCACTACGTAAAAGTTAGAACGTAAAAGTAAATTTAAATAACGTAATCCTAACTTAAATGAACCAGGTGTTCAGTTACTCAAATTAAAAATTTGATTAACAGCTGTTGACATTCATTTCTAACAACAAGGAACCAGTAACAAGTGCACTAACGCTAGCTTCGGTTTATACTAATTGTGACTCAATCGTAAAAGTAAATTTGTAACGTACAATCTGTTATTTATCGTGCAACCACGGGTAAGAAAACTACAGTCTTTAACAATCAGCAAAATAAGTATCCATCTTCCACAGCAGCATCAAAAAAAAGAAAACAGAATATTTGCACTTTAAAACAAGTTGCCCGTCTCTCTGGTACCATCTTTAAGAATTTGGAAGTGCGGGCTGCACTTATCGATGGACTGCATGCTGGATGCTATCATTTAACTATACTGTAGCACTAAGTACAACAAAGCATCCTGGAAGCGCGACATACGTTACCTTTCGGTAAAAGGACATTGTACAAATTTTTCTTTAACAGCTGACCTTATCTTTCCTGGTCTTTGTTCTCTCTGTCCTAAAGTAGTATTACAGGAGTTATGCTGTTAATATTTTGTAATACTACCCTTTTTAACTGTTATTTTAGGGCAAAGTACTGGAGGAGTCAAAATTTCCTCAGGAGATCTATAGGATCTATGAGTTAATAGGCTTCATTCAGGAACTTCTTTCAAATTGGTATAATGTATAATGTATAATGTATAATGCTCCACATAAAGGTATCACAAAATGTGAGTTGTTTCTACTTGAAATCTGAGCAATGATATACTTTTCTAAGAAATTCTCGCTTAATATCTTTCAAGCGATCTGTAACAGAAATCGAACCTGTAACCTTGAAATTAGTAGTCGTAAGCGGATTAATTAAGCTACTAAGTCGCCCTTCGAATTTTTACATTTGATTTTTCAATTCTCCAGCCGAAAGTACTACATTGGCCTCCCACAGTTGTGGGAGGTTGCCAACCGGCTCCGTAATTCATGCTAGGGAGTGGTTATTCTCGCACCAGATTTGGAAGATCTCGCCCGAATACGCCCACCTCCTAAAGGTTGGAGGAGCGCTGTCGTTGGGAAGGGAGAACAGCTGGTCGTCCAATACCTTCTCAATGGCTAGTTGCAAGGAGTTTGCTTGAGCCTTAGTAATCTTACCCCAAGGGTTATTCTTGTCTATGAGAGCCACCTGAAGGTGCCTAGGGGCTGCCTTCCCGTAGTTGCCAGGGACGGGCTGATTAGTACCGATCTGACCACTCCTTTTCCGCGGTCTACTTTGCGGAGGGGTGGCCTCAGATCTGGCCCTTTTTATGCTCCGCACCTTGGTCTCTGCAGGCCTGGGGGCGTAGGTAGATGGTTTCAAGGTGGAAGGTGTTTGACTGGTTCCAGACTGTGCCGTGGATAGGTTAGCCACAGGGCCTTTTCAACCACACCCTCCTGCGTCGCCAAACGAGCCTTCCTCCTTCTTTTCTGTTCAGCCCCACTGATGTGATTTTTGTGTCGGCGCTGTTGTTGCCACTATTCTGGCTTGACCTTTTCCTCAACTTAGGGCTGCTGTTGTTCGTGTTGTTGCATTTCTCGTTGGACCTGTAACAAAACTTGAAAGGTGTCCGAAGACGCACCCTCTGGATTAGCCACATTACTTATAGGATCCGTGTCAAATAAAAAGATTTATCTTTCCAGAACCCCACCCACCACGGAACGCAAGTTGAGGTGTATAGGACAACATCAGGGCTACCAGGAAAATATAGCTGCTCCAAAGGTGACTGACACACGAGCCCGCATACAGCTTTGTAGCAGCACACATGTAGCATGTGCTGCTCCCCCAGTACCGGATGCACGCCGTCCACATACTCAGTCGGCGGTCTAATCCGACGACACAGCCGATTGATCGAGATGGATTAGTGTCGAGCCCTCGTTCAGGTGAAATCTGGGCCAAAGTGGCGTGTTGCTAGACACTGAGGAACTAAATCCGCCTCAGGTGTGGCTCAACCACCAGGATCCCGTCATCCAACCGAAACAGGTCGCTTCGCACGGCGCAAACACGAGGTTAACCTGATAAAAAAAACGGAGCAAAATTTGTGAGGTTATTTTCTAATAATTTGGACAGGTGTTCTGACTTTGCCCATAGATCGACTACATGTGCCTTGTAAAAATAGAACCACACCATTGTGTTTATTTGATCACACGGATTGCGAATGTACTGAACTCTTTACACAATATATCGTTTTGCAGCTTGCTTTGAACAAGATAAACGTTTGTCTTTCAAAAACTACGCTTTCATAGCGTCTGTACCTACTAAGAACTCTTTGTAAACTTATGTGATTTATATAACATACTAGGACAACTTTAGTCATATTTAGCCTTTAAAGGATATCTCTTCAGATATCCAAACCCTTAAAGTTTAGCATAATCTAAAAATACATTTTTCTTCTCGAAGGCGAGATGAACAATGTGTCCGAACAATGAACCAAAAACATAGAACAGAGGGAGAATATGTAACAAAACAAAACTCCCTAGCGAGTTCTTTAGGCAAATTTATGACAAGAAGCTCCATCAATCTTATTCAGGCCTTTTTCATTGGTATGGTATGCTTTAAGAAAATTATGCAGTTAGAAAGTCTTTATCGTTTGCCTTACCGTAAGTCAACAACTAACACAAATTATGGTCTGATTTGTTAATGAAATATCTTTAAGATTATTGTGGAACTTTGAGGATAAATAGCGTACGGCTTGTTTATCTTAGTGGATTCTCATTGAATAGAGTAATGAAAAAAATTTCATTTTCTAAGCCTGCTTTTATAATAATCTTCGTTTTTTCATGAATGAAATAAAAATATGCATCCTAAGCTGATTTAAAGTATAGCGTCGTAACCGATCCTACCATGACAGAGAAAATCAAGGATCTTATCAAGGTCTTAAAGGTCAGAAAAGCTCCTAAACTGGATGGCATATTCAACCGGGCTCTACAAGCACTTCCAAAAAACACCAAAGCCGATCTGAAAGTGCGTACTTACAATTGTCAACGAACCCTACACACCTATGAAACAATTTCACTAGTTACAGAACTTGTTTAAACGTGACATTATAAAAGCTGAAGTAAAGCAATGTCTCTTAAAAGAAAACATCTTAAGTAACACCACGACTTTTCAGTCTCGTACTGTGAAAGGATGCTGCTTAGAATTGAATTTCTTCCGGCGCTCAGTCTGTATATATATATATATATATATATATATATATATATATATATTGTAGTGGATTTAAAGGGTTAAATTTGGGTATAAACAATGCAACTTCAAACACCCTGTATAGAGAAAACAACCATAATTTACGTGCGAAAGTTATTTCATTCATTTAATTTAAAGTAACAAGTATTACCATAATTTTATAAGAAGGGATTAAAAATTCGTAGGTTCGTAAAGAAAATAAATTGTATAAGCCAATAGAAATTATTAATTAATTTAATTCAGTTTAATTCAAAGGGTTATAACGTCAGAAAACGCATAAAAGCATGAAAAATCGATAATTCCAAAGCGAAACGCCTTACTAACAAACAAACAGACGTCGAATATATGAAATACCTTGAAACGCAAACTCCTAGAAATGTTATTTTAAAACGATCGTTAATTGAACACCTGCATGTTTTGAAAGGTCGACTTCTATGTATTTTGGAGCATAACAAGCAAGTTTTAAAAAATATTGGTCAACCGACAGTCTCAAAGCACGTATACAACTTCACGTGGACTAGATAGCACGCGGACAGTAATATCGATTTTCTACCACTCAAGCAAGGGTAGAAGAAAACATCTAATATACATAAGAGAGGAATAGAGTTAATACATACGGCATTTTAAGACGTCACTGAAAGGTATCATTGGCCTAAATAGTTAGTTTTACAACAGACGAGCACGGGACAGATGAATGCGAGTTTTTCGGAAAATAGCGTAGCGACGAGCTAAATTTCGGTGAGTTTGAAAACGGTTATACAAAATTTGAAGAAAGAGTTAGTTCAATTAAGTATTTCGCGTTAAGAGGGTTTGGAGAGGTTACATTTTGAATCCTATAAATACGAAAAGGGAGTTATTAAGTTTCTCTTTGACTTCTTTAATTTGCATCGCATACGACGTACCAAAAATCTACTAACGAGCTTGTAAGTATTAAAATTTATAAATTAAATAGTACAGTGTTGGATGGTTAGCCTTATACTTTGAACGCGGATAGTGTCGAGTTTATTTATATTTAACTAAGGTACAACGTATACTGTAACAAGCTCGTAACGTAAATTAAATTATGCAATAATAAAAAAAGTGTAATATACTTGGATTTGGATATCGAGATGGATCTTGAATGAGTAGCATGCAGCGCAACGTAGATGGTGTTTATCTATAAATAGCTGGAGGCGGCAAGAAGCGCATTATCACTAGACCGAGGGTTCAGGAACATAATACATCCTCAACGGAGTTGGAATCTTCAAGTTTTTCCAGGCAACGCATTAGAATTTGCTGTTTTTTTATAAACTGTAGAAATTATTTGTGATGTGTGAGAGTGCACTTTGATGGTATTTTTCTTTGTTATTTTGCGTATTGGAAAGAATACGCATAACTAACTTTTATTAGGGTATTTGAATATAAATCTAAAGGTTTACGTAAAGCTTATTAACGTTCCTCATGAATTTAATTTTTATTGTTAAGAGTGCATGGGTTTTTTTGTGTTTGTAGTAAGACTATATTAAGTAGACGGCATACATTCATAAACTGGGTTATCATGAGCTCACCATACTCCAGAGTGTAATAATTAGAAAAATATAAATAAGGTATTATTTAGGGTCCATTTACTCCTATTACATTAAATTTGTTTGATATTTCAATTTAAAAACAAGGACTTTACAAAGATATCATTTATTGAGGTGTAACTTGAGCACCGAAATGTACATAATCTTGAATTATTATTTGTAAATAATGGTGAATAAATATTGTATGATTGTTGTTGTATTTTGTGGTTTTATTGAATAGTGTGTGTGAACGGTACAGAGAATGATAATAAATTTAGGTATTCAAGAGGAAGCACAGCTGAGCTAGCCAGGGAACGGTTGAAGAAATCAAAGTTGATGGAAGCAGAATCCGGGTAAGAATTTTTTTTTGAAAATTTTCCTTTTTGTGAAATTTTTGATTTTTGTAAATTAAATAATTTTCGAATGTACTGAGGGCCTGAGCGAAGTTACACGGCAATATATATATATATATATATATATATATGTATACCTAAGTTTACTATCATTCTCTGTACCGTTCACACACACTATTCAATAAAACCACAAAATACAACAACAATCATACAATATTTATTCACCATTATTTACAAATAAATTTTGCTGTAACATTCCGCAAATCTCAAAGGCCAGACGTACTTTTATAGTCATTTATAAAATTTATTATGTAGTTTCGGTTCAATTCTGTACTTCCACACTTTAGTAGTGTTGGTGTTTTATCACCTGATGGCGGTTTTATTTACTTTTGCCATAGTACAGTGATTGTTTCGAAATTATATCATTATAATAGCTTCGATTACTTCATAGGGTTCTTGGGAACTATTCCACTCTGATGAGGTTAACAAGCCGAAACCATTGGTCAGTAGATGTTTCCTCCCCTATGAAGTAATAAAGCTAATGTTTTGTTAATGGCTATATAACTACCAGCCCGATTTGTATTTGTCAATGACTCTTATTATTTTCATAGGAGTTTGTTTACAGATACATCTTACTTTATATACAATTTTCTTATTGCGGACTGCAAATAACTTGTCTTTATATATATATATATATATATATATTATCGTGTAATTTGTAGTATAAAAATAGATAAGTAGGTCATAGGTCAAGCTAGAGTGTGTAGCCACGAGCTGTGGAGAAATTAATTAGGTACTTTAGATAATTAAAATAACGCTTATTCAACTTAAGGTAGGAAGTTAGGATTAATTTGATTTTAGTTGCAGCTTTGCATTTATTTAGTAAGGAAGTAGCAGAATATTTCTAGAGTAGTACACCAAGCGTGAAAAGCAACAAGATGTAAATACCGCTTTTATTATAATTTAAGGTAGTGTAAAAGGATGTAAAAGCTTTTATATTATTTAACATAGGATCGATATTTTTAGTAAACAAGAAACGTTTCAGTATAGCATTTAAAACAAGAGTGTGTTAAAGGTCTGTAAGAATATTAATAATTGCTAAGAATGTAAATGAACGTTGCAACGCAGGCACGTATCGATATTACAAACGAAAACGGAATTTATCTCATCATATGAAAGACAAAGATGCAAAGGTTAAATATCAGTTAGACTTCGTGACAAACAAGGGAACAAAGACAATTCTGTAGCTTGCAGATAGAGTAAGACGAAAGATGTTTGTATCAATCGAAAATATGGAGAGAAATTGAGTGATCCAATTGGACGTTACAGGCATACGCGTAACAGTCTTGATATGAGAGAGGGCAGATATCCAACTGCAAACTATTCTCAAAACAAATGAAAAGTATTCCCAAAACACTACCTGCAAACAAACGCAATTAAAAAAGCAAATAGCCTCGATACAACACGATGAACTCCACAAAGTATGTCCGCGTAAGAAACACTGCCTGATAGTATTCAAATGTTAAGTATATGGCAGTTGGCTTACCTCCTGTATAAAACCATAAAGATTTACTATTTCGAATAATACCACCGCATTGTGGTGTTGACCGGAATCATCAATGCCATGTTAAGGCTTCGTCACTCTCCAACATCATGGACAACTTTGGATCCGATAGTTACTAAGTTCTACTTCATTTTTAAAAAAAAGTTGACTTCATTACTTTAAAAACCCTTTTAATCTCTAATCGTTTGCTATAATTTTAACCCGCGTAAATTAGCAACCAACTATACGCGTCTTGCATTAAATCCACGAGTTTGGTTGAATATCTTCTCTGTTATCTATACAAGTCCGCCTGTTAATTCTCAGATTCCTTATCTTACACGAAAACTTGGTTACGTGTGCTTGGAGTGTGAAACGGTTTTTCTTGGTATTCAAAGAGCGTTAGATTTTTAAAAACAGTTCGTAGGATAAAATGTAATTCTGTTTTAGATGTAATTTAGAAATGTACTAGTTTGGTGTTAGAAGTTTTGTGGAGCGAAATAGAATTCGTGCATTTTTAGCAAAAGTTGTCCTTACTTTTAAAAACAAATATTTGTATTTTTCTCAACCGTTTGTTTATCTTATGTGACACAGATAATTTTAGTGATCTTTCAATAAACAAGTGTTCGTTTGGTGTTAAAACATAAACATCACTTCAACTGAGATATGATATGATGGCCAGTGTTACCAAGCAGTTTCTTTAATCTTACAATAACAGACGGAACATGAAGTGAAAGACTACGTTTAAATCGATGGATTATTACGATAAACAAGTGATTGATTTGTTTACGTTTCTACACATGACATTTATTTTATAACAAAGAATGAAGGTGTTGTGATTTTTTTGTATAGTTTTTTTTATGGGAGACTGCATTGAGGGCGAAGTCTGCAATACACTATAACTAAAAAAAGTTGAACATTAAAATGAATGTTCGATGACGAAAGGTATGATAAACTTCAACTTAAACTACTGTTTAAAATTCAGCGGGCGAATCGGTATTGACACCCTTTAACACCCCCTACTCTACAACTAGTTAATTAGCACGGCATTCTTCCTCTTGGTAATCAGTGCAGACTATTTACGTTGTTTACGTTGGTCTCTTCCTCATTCACACGGTATATCGTAACTTGGGACCCGATCACTTTTCTCTTGAAACACGCCCTTTCATACCGGTACTATTTTTAGTGATACGCGTTTTATCATTCGTTTAATCTGGTCCAACAATTTTTTGAACTTCATTCCAGATTATCAGTTTTTATTATTTATGATGGCACATTGGCGCATTCTCGTGAACCGGTTGCTAAAAACTACGCTCCAGTATGAAACTAGATTTGCGCGGCTTTGAATCCGAAGCCAATGTAGAGAACAACGCAGCTCCGTTCATTGTGTAAAATTCTCCGGAGCAATTCGGTATTGAGTTTTTTCTTTTTCTTTGACACCTTCTCCCACACACACTTTATTACTAGTTAGTTAGCACGATATTCTTCCATTCTTCTTTGTTGTTGTAATCGGTGCGGACTACTTACGCTGCCTTCGTTGCTATCTTTTTTGTAAAAGTCTGCTACATTCGTATAGAATTACAGACCGGTCAGTTTGCTGTCAGTGGTTGGGATAGTGGCAGATGTATTTTTCTTAAGAAGACTGCAAGCAACGATGGATGAGCAAAAAGTAATCTAAGACAAATAGTTCGTATTTTGTAAAAAACGCTCCACCGCTCACTGGATTTTGCGTGTAGTAGAGCACATCGCGGAAGGCTTCAATTGGAAACAGACGATTAGCATAGCATAGTGTTTACGAACCGGGGGCTTTCAGTGCGGTATGGCCACAGGCCTACTCTACAATATGCTGGTGGGTGGGTTACCATGCGCTCTCGTCAGACTGGAAAATCGTACTTCTATGATAGGTGAATCTGATCAATCTGAACGAAGGGGGCAAACAGAGTTTCTCCACGGTTTCCTGGATTTTGCGTGTAGTATAGCACATTGCGGAAGGCTTAAATCGAAGACAGACGACTAGCATAGTGTTCTTGAACCGTAGGTCTTTGACCTAGTATGGCACACAGGCCTACTTTACAAAATGCTGGTGGGAGGGTTATCACGCTCTTTTGTCTGACTAACAAAATCATATATCCACAACAGGTGTTTCTAATCCATCTGAACGGAGTGCACTCGAAAAGCGGAAGTTCAAGTAGGTGTGCCGCTGGGTTATATATTCCTGTCGTATCCTTTGGTGTTTTTGTAAGCAATCTGCCGAAGACTTGTAGTATCCAGGTGGTAATGGCGCTCCGCACCTAATCACGCAGAAGCTGCAAACGGTGGTGGACGGCTGTAGTCTAGACCATGGAGAATCGAAATCAACCCAAACAATAACGAGGCAGTTTCCTTCTCGAAGCAACCTGGGGACGAAGTCCGAGTGTTTGAAGAGCTGATACCTTCGCATTCTAAGGTCAAATATCTAGGAGTGATGCTTGACCATAGGCTTACTCAGAGAGCCCATGTAGAGGATGCAGCAACTAAAGCTAATGAAGTTATGGAATTTTTATCTGCCAAGATAAATCGACAAAATAAGTTGAACAGCTAGAACAAGCTTAGGCTCTACAAAGCGATAGTCACCCCCATGTTTGCATACGCAGTATTAATGTGGGATAACGTAGCGGAAACACATTTGCGGAAACTTCAAGTGTTACAGAACGTTTTCAATGTCCTTTGGTTTCATCGAAACCGTTAGTTTTATGCAGAAGCAAACCTGCCATCTGTCAAGAAGTGGATACGATTGACCGCAGAGACAACCATACCTTCTAGTTACAACGGCGGTGAAGAAACTTGGTCAAGGTACGCTAGCCACAGGATCCCTATAAAAGTCTTTGACAAGAAATCTCGAGTCTGACTCCAAGGTAAAAATTTAATGGGTATGTCTTTCTAATTGCGACAGCAGTGAAAGATCCAGTTCCAAGTACGCGAGCCAGAGAATCCTTATATACGTCTCTGACAAGCGATCTCTGGTCAGGCACCAAGGAGGAAGTTCCAGATACTTTAGCTACAGGATCCATATAAACTTTAATGGTATTGTAACGCAACTTGCGGTTCACTTGACAACATCCATGAAACTATTTCTTTCCAATTACCTGGTTAGGTTTAGAGCTAATAAAAAAGTATTCCCTCCATTGTGGAAACAACAATCACAATTTATCATTAAAATTACGCGTTCTAGGTATAACTAACACGAAATACATTTTATTTAGAAAGTTTTATGAAAGTATTCGCAAAGCGCTTAATTGCAAAACAAATACAAATACCAATTAAATGAATATATATATATATATATATATATATATATATATATAAACAAAGACAAGTTATTTGCAGTCCGCAATAAGAAAATTGTATAGTAAGATGTATCTGTAAACAAACTCTTATTATTTTCATAAGAGTTTGTATACAGATACATCTTACTTATATATATATATATATATATATATATATATATATATATATATTATCCCAAGAACCAAAAACAAAATCTTTTCTATATATATATATATATATATATATATCAAAGTAAAAGGTATTGCAGTGACTCACATTCAGCTACAGGCATCCTGCCGATGCGTTTCGCCCTAATTGGGGCTCATCAGGACAGGAGTAGCAAAGTTGAAATATTTAATACTCCTGTCCTGATGACCTCTAATTAAGGCAAAACGCGTCGACAGGATGCCTTCGTAGCTGAATGTGAGTCACTTGCCAATAATTTCTTTTTACTTTGTATCAATTTAAGACTCATGAATCCTACTTTATATATATATATATATATATATATATATATATATATATATTATCGTGTAAATTATATGTAAAGAAAGATAGATAAGTCAAGAGAGTAATTTTGTAAGGACCGTGTATATAGAAAACAGGAATAGATCATTTACGCTCCAAATTAATTAGTTTTGAACTTGAAACAAACGGATAATGGCATACATTTGTATTAATAAATCGTAATGTTAAAGTTACATGGTGTGGAAGCTTTGTAGTACGTAAAAACTTAAGGATAATTGAGTATAATTAGTTTTAATATTCGAAGGTTGTAAATTGACCATATCAAATAATAAGGAAGAGCTTTTGTATATAAAATCGATAATGTAAACGCATATGTTCATTTAACTGAACATAGCGTTCGTTAAAAACAAATCCTAAGAAATCTACAGGTTAAACAACATGGGAAAGTACAATTTCAAACTGGTAAACAGTTCATAGAATAGACTGACAGACAAATAATCAAATTCAAGAAACCAGAATGTACGTTGAAACATAATTCTGTAGAAATTTGAGTTAATGGTCGAAGCGAAGGCTGCGAAATAGTAGGTGGTTTGAAAACAAAGTAGAGACGGGATATTAATAGCATAGGGTAAACGTGGATGACAAATAACAGACGCTGGATAAAACAGTCATGTAAAGCGCGCGATAATTTGTAGAAGCTAACCACAATATCGATTTTAAGTTGCTGAAGTGGGATTTTAACAAAGACAACAAATATGAGTTAGACGGTGATAACATAGTTGGCTGATAGACCTACGACAGGGGAAATGGTCTGGATTGCCTGATTTCGAGTGGAATGAGAGATATTTCTAGAAGCATTGTGACCGTTGTGATTGATAGGCGGTGTTTTCGAACTAAATCTAAGTGTAATGAAAAATTCTGAGTTTTAAAAGATCGTTGTAGTTTAGATTTTCAGAATCGGTTACAGTGGTGGTATTTTTCGATAAAAACGGGGTACAGGAGGTAGGTTTTAACGATTATAAATACACTATGAGACGTAATGGGGCGCTCTTACTTCTTTGGTCTGCTTCAGACTTATATGATAACATGTACGTTAAAAATTTGTAAATTGGTGATAGTGCAGACGTTTAATTTAAATTAAAAGTGTTTGAAAGCACGAGTAGGTACTAAGTTATAAACGATGCTGTAAGTACATACGAATAACGAATAAAAGATGTTACTGAGGTAAGCGAGACTAGTATATTTTTCCGGAACGAGGGTGCTGGGTGTATGGTAGATTCCGAAGTCGAGCAACTTATTTGGACAATTATATGGGTAGATGTATTGAAGGCGTCTGCAGAGAATTAGATAACGTGTGGAAATGAGTTTGATGTACATATAGTAGAGAGAAGTTGGATGGAATGCAACGACGAGGTTTTGTTGGACGACATCTTCAGAGGTGACGGTGCAAAAGCTTACACCAGGTAACGAAATTTGTTTCTTTTGTCATTGCTTGAATATTTTGCGCTGTTAGTTTGTGCTAGAGTGATTTGACATATTGGGTGTATATTTTATGAACATAAAATCTAATTTGAAGGTTATATGAAAAAGACAATTATTTGAAGGTATAAACACATGAAGTATAATTTTGATGTAAAGAGTAAACGGGTCTTTAGAGTTGTTGAAAACAAAGATGCGATTTATTTATGCATTTAGATTAACAGGGTTTATACTGAGCTCACCATAGACCAGAGTAAATTTCAATTTAAGGTTTCAAGATAAGCCCATCTACTTGAACTGTATAAAAAAATGTTGAAATAAATTAAATTCATTAAATTTAAAAGGATATAATGGTTGATATTGTAAAATTTTATGAAGATGTTTATATCCGATTTTTTAAATATTGAGCTGGTGACGTAAATTTTTGATTTATGTGATTAAAAAGGTTGTATGTTTTGTCGAATTATTTGATTGGTAATTTTAGTTGGTAGTCTAAATGAGAGAGAGTAAGCATAGGATAGGTAAGAATCTCTGAAGAAGCTGGAAGCAAAGCCGTGGTATGCTGATTTAGGGGTTTTTTTCAGAGATATTGGAATTTTATTTTTCAGGAAAAAATTTATGACGGCTCAATTTGTGGGGCACGATTTTAGAGCTTAACCGCTGCACTTTTATGGCTCCCAACGCTGGGACTCGAAGGTAATCCCAAACTCCACTGCAATATATATATATATATATATATATATATATTATGCTGTGATACCACCAAAATCCGGGTACTCCGCTTTCCAAATCGAGCCCCTACGAATTGGATGTCAAGAATGCTGTGAATCCTACAAAAAGCTATTCATTACCTTAACTGTGTTGGTCCATTGACTTTCTTCTGTTAATCGCCTCGGCTGCTCCTCTAGATAGCTTTCATCCTCATACATAAAAAAAACAAACACATTCCTACCACAAACATCAACGTCAACTCTATTTACATCAATATTCACAATACATTAAAGTTTCAACTAAAGTATTCAGCATAAATTTTAATATCGGAAAATTTCAAAATTAAATTTATTAACATTTTAATGTGCATCCAGAATTAAAGTCCTTGTAGGATGTAGGCATCCTACAAGGACTTTAATTCTGGATTCTAATTACTATAACAATATAAGCAGAGTACAAAGGGAGCATCTACCACCCCTTTACGTTAATTAACCAGGTTCGTCTAATTGAGCTCAAAGACATACCCTAAATTTTCATCATAATCCAGAACATCAATACTAAATACCCCTTTCTACTTAAACAAGCAAATTTCACCTTAAAATTAAAATATTATTGTTAGTACCATTTCACTACTGTCCATTTTGAGTAAATCAATTATAAAGTTATTCAACACACACAAAAATCTCGAAGTTCAAACAAAATAGTATAATTTACCTGAAGGTTACTTGCACTCGTAGCTTCAATATACATCGTCCCTTTTGTTAATCACACCATTCCAACTGGGTTATATTTACGGCTTCTGATTCTCAACGCTTTAAAAATTTTCTCCATCACCATTTATTTAAAGTTGTTTCAGGGCTTTTCCGGAACTAATCTGTGTATATCTGACCCTAGTCTTGTGGATCCAGACACGTTTATGCACCATTTAAGTATTAATACCCCCGAAAAATAACAAAGAACTTTATACTTCTTTCACCAATATACGCCAAAACTGCCTACTTTTGTGTATATATTTGTCGTTGTAAATTTTTACCAATTGGTACAGTGATACTAAACTTTATTACCTTGTATCTAAGTGCACTAAAGTATATTCATGTTAGCACGTAAAGAACAAACTATTTTGAATCACCAAAATATACGAGCAAACTTTAAATTATTTTATCAAACTAAAATGCACTGTTTAACATCTTGAGTCAAGTCGCGAATGTAAGAGAGCTTTTAACGCATCGAATAGTCAAAAGTCTAAGAGAGCGAAATTCATATTACCCCCGGTATATATAGCGGATAGCCGGCACGTCGCTTTTGTCCTCAAAACAGACAATTCTTAAGAATTTCTCATGCTATGTTCCCATTCCGTCGCTCGCGCGTCGGTTTTTACGAATTTTTCACTCGCCCCAGTTAAATCTCCGAAATTTCAACACGGCACGCAAAGTCTGGAAATAACTAATTGACTTTTATACCGAACTGTTATTTTTACCTCTCAAGTTTGCCTTTTACTTTCAACCAATTGCAACCCCATGACGTTGCTCTACTCACGCCTTTTACTATATGTGTCTCGGTCTTGCGCATATTATCTGTCTCTATCTAACCTGTTCTTATTGATGCAAATTGATATTCTTTATTATCGATTATTTTAGTCCATGTGGAGTGTGAAATAACCCACCTTTAGCATTTCTCGTAACTATTATGCGACGGTTTCTACAAGATTCTCTGAACCATTAATTATCTGCAAAATTTACGCAGAATGAGCTTTTTAAAAATAGCAGGTGTTTAAACACACTATTAATTCTCAGAGCGTTATTTCATGGTATTTTATTGGGTTTTTCAAGTTCTTATAGATATTATATGTTCCTAACGGTTCAATTAACTCCAACTAAAATTGACTTCTATCCTTTCATTTTTAGCGAATACAAATTAAATGTTAATTATTATGTGTACACTTTGTTTAATAGGGTTAATTAATATAAATTTTGCACGTAATTTCCATTTGTTTCTTTCTTAGGAATAATTAAATTACACGTAGAGCTTTTTAATACTGTTTTTTTTTATATAAAGCGTCTTGTACATGATTTAAATCTCTTATTTTTACTGAAACGACCGAATTTATTTATGCTTCATGGTTTTAATAAAGCGTACTTTTTCCCAAAGCTTCTACCCGGTGATTAAAATTATTTGATGTGATTATTTAATTTTCTACCCTGGTCTAAATATGAGTATTTTCCCCCTATTTGAATACAAATAATCCCACTTATTTGAATTCAAATATAAAATATTTAAACCGCAAACAAAATTTACAAAAAAAATGCCTATCTCTCTCTACCCTTATCTATCTAACTTACCTACCTTATCCAATCACAACAAAAAAATATTTACACCTATCCTATATCCCTATCCTATTCCTAACTCTCACCTAATTTTATAAACTGAAATTATCCCTAACTTCATCCTACTTATCCATCTAATCCTATATACATCCTATATACCTATTCTATTCCTAACTTTTAACTAATCTTCACTATACTTTACTTCCCCCTACCTAATCCTATATGCCTATCCTACTTTTACTCTATTCCTAACTCTCCACTAATCTTATATGAAATATCTATACTTAACCTATCTTATTTTCTTCCTACATTTACTCTTTATTCTCATCCTAAACCTATTCCTAATTATCTCCCATATTTATCCTATACCTAGCTTTATTTTCTATACACACCTACTTCTACTCTTTTATATACACCTATATCTACTCTCTATTCATCAAGTTATTTAAATCTAACTCTCTTCTTGACCCTCCAAGTCTTTCTTCTCACCAACCTAATACTCTTCATCCCTATTTCTCCCCCTTCTATAACTATACTTATTATTCCTATTATCTCACATACAATACATTTATCATCCTTATTATCCTGACTCTTTAATATTGCTTCTTCTTCAGTCTCTACAAATGTCTGTTTCTCATTTATTATTATTGCCTCTTCTGCCGACAAACCAAACGATACTACTTTACAATTATCGATTTTTCCCTCTACGGAAAATCCTATCTTCTAGAATTCTTATGTAATGGAATCCGCCAGAATGAATCCCTTAAATCTACTTTATTAAAAACAAACTTGCCACTTAACCTCGTCAAAAGTGTGTCCATGGATGGTGGACAATGGAATTGCGGTTTGGTCCGTTGATTAATTTTTTGTGCATCTTTAATTAATTCTGCCTTCACCTGCTCCCGATATGCTGCTGTTGCTTCTACCCCCACTAATTCTGCATGTTTTTGTACTAAAGCTTGAACCTCTACTCTCCTATCCTCTGGACATCTTATCGTGTTGATCTGTTTACCTTCATCATCCTCTACCTCTACTACATTAATACTCAACCCCGTGTCATCCTCTGTGACTTCATAACTGCCCTTCCATGGCACTACCCTATCATTAATCCTTATTACCTTCCGTTCCATATCTATCAAAACCCCTAACTTCATCATACAGTCAACACCTAAAATGCTCTGAAACTTCAGTCCAGGTACAATTACAAACTCCTGTTCACAGCTTAAACCTCCTATATCTATCCTAAGCACCACAACACTATTTACTACAGCAAACTTCTTTTTATTTGGAGCTACTAAATGGCTACGCTTTATAGGCATAATTCTATCACAAACCTTATCCCTAATTTTGCTGACGAATTCCTCCGATATTAAACTCGCCTCTGCCCCTGTATCAAGTAATACTTCTACATTATTCTCAAAAATTTCTAAATTAATAATTGGCAAACATAAATTTTCCTTAGTTTCTGGCTCTACTTCCTCCTCAATTTTGAAAAATTCACGTGGATGTTCATATACATTTACACTGAAATCCAGTGGTCTGTCGCGTTCTAAAAATCCTGTCCAGGTCTGTTTTCCCTACTCGGTCCTGGTCTAGCCGTCATCTCCGCGTATGTCCTAGGCGTTTCCACTCGTTCCGTGTCTGTATTAGCAGTCCCCTCATGTCCGGTGAACTATTCCTTCTGGTAGGTTCCGGTCTCGGTGCAGGTCCCTTCCTAAACTATTACTTCTAACGTACGGTCGTCGCTGTTCCCAATTCTGTCGCTGGTATCCGTAATTATTCCCCCTTCTAGCATAGTTGTCCCGTCTATTGTCAAACCTAACTGTGTTGATCTGTCTTTCCCTATTATCCCGAGGTCGTCCACTACTTACGTCGTCGTACCTCTGCAGGTATTCTAGAAACATTTCTCTGTCCACTATGTTCTGTAGTGCTACGTGTTGTCTTATGTCTACCTCGAAGTGTCGTGATAAATACTTAATAATTTGTCGGTCCGTCAGTGGTGGGTTCAGTTGCTTTGCTATGCTATACTTGCGTATAGCATATTGCTCCCTACTTCCTGAAAATTCTCCCTTAAACTTCCCTGTGATTAAGTCGTCTCGTACCTGGTCTTATCTGTGGTCACTCCAGTAGTGCTTTAAAAATTTGTTTTCAAAGTCCTGATACGTGTCTATGTCTTGTCCTACTAAATTGTACCATGCTTCCGCATTGTCCTTTAATAAAGCCTTTATCGTATTTAGTTTAGTCTGTTCGTCAAATAAATTTCCCACTAGATTTCTTACACTATTAATAAAAATTTGTGGATTTACCCTGTTATCGCCATAAAACTTCATGTGTTGGTCCAATGATACTCCACCCGTATAAAGTCTGGGACCATCCCCCGTTAAATTTGACATGTTGTATTTGATATTACTAACTTCGCGTTCTACCCTGCCTAACTGATCTCTACATGAGTCCGTTACTTCAGTCATTTTTATATTAATCTCTTCTTCACAAAAAATGCGTACTTCGGACCTTAAATGTCCCATTTCCTGTCGAAGACCAGTAATATCACGCTCATTTTTATCTACCTTATTTTCAACTTCCCCCATCTTTACGGTAAGACTATTTTTAAACTCTGTAACTTCTTGATTCGTCTTATCTATTTTCCGACTAATCTCCTCTAACTTTCTGTTCGATTCTTCACTCATTTGTTCAAATTTTCGATTTGAGTCCTCTCTCGCTCTATTCGATTCATCCCTAGCTCTATTGGCTTCTTCGTTCATCCTCTCTAGCATTCTCATTATCATCTCGTTTCCTTGATCCCCTGATTCCGTCCTCGACTGATCTCTACTGCCTCCAGCTTCTTCCATTTTCGAATTTTTTTCACCCAATGCACTATCGTTACTTCCAATTTCCACTCTTTGACTCCTTAACCACTCTTTTCTCTGCATACGTTCTAATCACTCACACACACTCTAAAAATACTCTTAAATTTATACACACACAGAAACTCTCTCTCTCAGATCGCCAGTTTTCTGGAATAAAATCACAAAAATTTTATTTGGAACTCGAGCCTCACTTTTGGGTCGCCAAAGAATGCTGTGATACCACCAAAATCCGGGTACTCCGCTTTCCGAATCGAGCCCCTACGAATTGGATGTCAAGAATGCTGTGAATCCTACAAAAAGCTATTCATTACCTTAACTGTGTTGGTCCATTGACTTTCATCTGTTAATCGCCTCGGCTGCTCCTCTAGATAGATTTCATCCTCATACATAAAAAAAACAAACACATTCCTACCACAAACATCAACGTCAACTCTATTTACATCAATATTCACAATACATTAAAGTTTCAACTAAAGTATTCAGCATAAATTTTAATATCGGAAAATTTCAAAATTAAATTTATTAACATTTTAATGTGCATCCAGAATTAAAGTCCTTGTAGGATGCCTACTAATTACTATAACAATATAAGCAGAGTACAAAGGGAGCATCTACCACCCCTTTACGTTAATTAACCAGGTTCGTCTAATTGAGCTCAAAGACATACCCTAAATTTTCATCATAATCCAGAACATCAATACTAAATACCCCTTTCTACTTAAACAAGCAAATTTCACCTTAAAATTAAAATATTATTGTTAGTACCATTTCACTACTGTCCATTTTGAGTAAATCAATTATAAAGTTATTCAACACACACAAAATCTCGAAGTTCAAACAAAATAGTATAATTTACCTGAAGGTTACTTGCACTCGTAGCTTCAATATACATCGTCCCTTTTGTTAATCACACCATTCCAACTGGGTTATATTTACGGCTTCTGATTCTCAACGCTTTAAAAATTTTCTCCATCACCATTTATTTAAAGTTGTTTCAGGGCTTTTCCGGAACTAATCTGTGTATATCTGACCCTAGTCTTGTGGATCCAGACACGTTTATGCACCATTTAAGTATTAATACCCCGAAAATAACAAAGAACTTTATACTTCTTTCACCAATATACGCCAAAACTGCCTACTTTTGTGTATATATTTGTCGTTGTAAATTTTTACCAATTGGTACAGTGATACTAAACTTTATTACCTTGTATCTAAGTGCACTAAAGTATATTCATGTTAGCACGTAAAGAACAAACTATTTTGAATCACCAAAATATACGAGCAAACTTTAAATTATTTTATCAAACTAAAATGCACTGTTTAACATCTTGAATCAAGTCGCGGATGTAAGAGAGCTTTTAACGCATCGAATAGTCAAAAGTCTAAGAGAGCGAAATTCATATTACCCCCGGTATATATAGCGGATAGCCGGCACGTCGCTTTTGTCCTCAAAACAGACAATTCTTAAGAATTTCTTATGCTATGTTCCCATTCCGTCGCTCGCGCGTCGGTTTTTACGAATTTTTCACTCGCCCCAGTTAAATCTCAGAAATTTCAACACGGCACGCAAAGTCTGGAAATAACTAATTGACTTTTATACCGAACTGTTATTTTTACCTCTCAAGTTTGCCTTTTACTTTCAACCAATTGCAACCCCATGACGTTGCTCTACTCACACCTTTTACTATATGTGTCTCGGTCTTGCGCATATTATCTGTCTCTATCTAACCTGTTCTTATTGATGCAAATTGATATTCTTTATTATCGATTATTTTAGTCCATGTGGAGTGTGAAATAACCCACCTTTAGCATTTCTCGTAACTATTATGCGACGGTTTGTACAAGATTCTCTGAACCATTAATTATCTGCAAAATTTACGCAGAATGAGCTTTTTAAAAATAGCAGGTGTTTAAACACACTATTAATTCTCAGAGCGTTATTTCATGGTATTTTATTGGGTTTTTCAAGTTCTTATAGATATTATATGTTCCTAACGGTTCAATTAACTCCAACTAAAATTGACTTCTATCCTTTCATTTTTAACGAATACAAATTAAATGTTAATTATTATGTGTACACTTTGTTTAATACCGGTTACTTAAAATAGGGTTAATTAATATAAATTTTGCACTTAATTTCCATTTGTTTCTTTCTTAGGAATAATTAAATTACACGTAGAGCTTTTTAATACTGTTTCTTTTGATATAAAGCGTCTTGTACATGATTTAAATCTCTTATTTTTACTGAAACGACCGAATTTATTTATGCTTCATGGTTTTAATAAAGCGTACTTTTTCCCAAAGCTTCTACCCGGTGATTAAAATTATTTGATGTGATTATTTAATTTTCTACCCTGGTCTAAATATGAGTAATATATATATACACAGTTCAAAGAGATTCATAAGTCTTCGGTAGTCTTCGGAACTCCTCGGAAGGCTTCGGGATTTACTTGTAAGGCTGAGTAAGAACTTCAACAACGATAGATGGAAAATATATACTGTTCGAAGAGACCCAGACGTCTTCGGCGGTCTTCGGAACTTTGCGGAAGGCTTCGGAATTGATTTGTGAGGCCAAGTAAGAACTATAGCGACATTTCCCAGGTGCGGCGGCGAGCGGCCGACTCTTGGGTAGCATTACTGGCGGAGAATAAGCAGGCTATGGGGAGCACTGCTATACGTGGTTTACGGTACTGAACTATACCGACGTGCCTAGATGCGGCGGCGAGGGTCCGGCCCTTGGGTAGCATTACTGACAGAATAAACAGGCTATGGAGAACACTGCTGAAGTGTTTAGCAGGCTACGGTGAGCACTGCCAGTTTTGTTTCTTAGGCTGTGGTGAGCACTAAGTGTACTGATTTCTGCTGGATTTGCAATCGTATTTATATACTTTCTTACCCTATGCAGGGTATGTGTAAAAAACGTTAGTGTAATGGTCATTCAATAGGTTTGCTAGTTCTAGGGTAGCACAAAAATGAGATTTTGATTTTCTATGCATTTGTTCTGTATTCAACACGTGAACTTTGATATAGGGTATCACTTCCTGGCCAATGTAGTACCTTCGGATAGAGCATTGGAAAATCAAATGTAGCGTGTGTTTGTCTCCAATACTACCCCAAATACAAATTTATTAATTGAATAGGAACAGAATGCCAAAGGTCTTCGACAGCTTGTTTAGAAAAGTTCCCTGAAATTAATACGTTGAAGCAACACAATAACTTCTAGTCAAAAACAGAAAATTACGTAGCTACTAATCTTGCGATAGTGTCTTTCATTTCAATTTCATCAGACGTCATCCGTTGCACAAACGAAAAATTAGAGGAAGCGTTCACATTGTGGCTAACTTTACAATGTCCGTTATACCTATAAAATTACACGACCTGCAAATAAATTCCATGACATACACGATTGTATCACGGATAATATGTAAATCTTCGATTTATAAATATTCATTTTCACGACAGATGCCGCATTCGTCGCTCAACCGGAATCGCAGTTCCGGCTCGACATGTCTTTTATTTTCCGCTACGCAGCGCCATACGGCGGCTATCAATTGAACCCAAGAATTAAATATGTATCCCTGTCGAAATCAACCCATAAATATACTTTATCTGCTCATATCTATTCCTAGTTAATATTGGTGTGTATTTATTTATAATTAGAGGGTTTTTTGAATGGGATTATTCTACTTTATACTTATGTAATTTACGGTGGTGTTTTTGTACCCGCAATATTATACCTGCTGTAAACTGCATCCGAATTGTGATGAATTGCAGTTGGAAACTCAAACTCAAGCGTTTCTACACCTCTTGCAGTAGAAGCTTTTTAAGCTTAAGTTGGAAGAAGAGTGACTGTAACTTCATCTTATCCAAACCATTGCAAAAATATAACATAATTTTTAAATTCTCGGTGTCCAGAGAAGTTGCGTGTGAGCGAAGCTAATTATTTAAATATAATTATTTAAGCTCGTGATTGACTTTAGAGTACTTTAATGAACTGTTTTTGACCTCGTCAATTTTACAGTAGTTATGTATGAAGAGCGTATACAGTATAGGGATACTTTGTCTTTTGAAAAGGAAAGCTGCCGTTCGGCGCGAAGCGAGAGCGATGAAGGCACCTTGCTCTCGAATTTCTACCTTTTTTCTGCCCTTGTTTTTTATATAATTTCTGAAATCGATATCTTTATACAAATTTATTTATTTACAAAATTTACTAATGGCTTTTAACAATGTAGGGGAACCTGTGGCAGAATGGGGTACCAAGTTGAAAATATGTTTTAAGAATATAATGGCTTAATTAAGAAGGGTGCTAATTTTTTTAAAGACAATTTAGTAATTACAAAAATAAATGATATTGTAAGAAAACAAAAAATCAATATTTTTGTTTTCAAAAACTAAAAATTATGGCATTTGCATCGTTCTTATTCGGCCATGGGGCAGAACGGGGTAGTAAGGACAAGTAATTATAAAAACATAAAATTAGTGGAAATGCATAAAAAAAAGTTTGCTCTATATTTATTTAGTTTTAAGTGATTATAAAAATTTAACTACGTTATGAATGGACCTGCACTTTGAAGAAGTTCTAGATTACTAAAACGGGTAGAATGACTTGAGTGTTCCAGTGCTCTAAAGAGCCAAAGTAGAGGGGTCATTTGTGAGGAACCAGACTAAGATAGGACCCCGAAAGAGGGCAGCAACTCTTTCGGTACGTAGAGCGGCAGATACCATAGTGGTCGGTATGGCATTTTAAACTACGGGAAACCACCACATTACCTCCCAAGTACACTGCGTACAAAAATTGTTATTAATGATGATAGCATTCTCTGAAATAAAAAATTCCTGAGTTAAATGGTTCCCCATTTGGATCTTCGGGAGCGGACTACTTCGGAGGATGTGATTGGAAGGTTTAGAAGAACAGTCGGGAGCATTTTGCGACTCGGAGCGTGTGATGTCAAAGGTTTGACGCAGGTAGGTTAGCTAGAGAACTTGAAAATTGAAGAGGATAGATTAGCATTAGATATAGTAGGGATCAGCGAAGTTCGGTTACCAGACACAGGGGATTTTTGAAGCGGAACCTGTAGGGTAATTCATACAGGATCAGAGGAAGGAAATTCGGGTGTAGGGATAGTTATGCGAAAAAAATGGGACACTGTTGAAAACTACATACAAAAGAACGAAAGGGTACTAGTAGAGCATAACTGACAGTTCTCCCGCCACATTTCCTCCAGCATCCACATTTCCTCACACATCTCGACTAAATTTACATGTAAATTCCCATAAGGAGCAAATGAGGGAGATAAATCTTAGCCTTGCTCCGCCTTGCTTTCCGCCTTGCTCGGACACCCCCTACCATTTTGACTACGTCACACCCGCATTCTTTCCACCCGCGAGATAAATCTTTTTCCACACTTCCACCCACGAGATAAATGTACATTGTTTGGTATCAATTAATATTAGATTTTTCTCAGCTAGCCGAATCTCTAAGAATTTTTTAGATTGCATCACCCCCCAGGGAACTACCCGCATTTTAAGATTTTTTTACCGCTAACATTCTGAACCAAAATAGTTTTCTTTGTCTAACTAATGCATCTTTCGAGATAAACCTATCTTGTTTGGTATTAATTAATATTAGAATTTTTTCAGCTACCCAAACCTGTAGGAATTTTTCAGATAGCGCCATCCCCCAGGGATCTACCCTGATTCTAAGATTTCTTACCTGTTGCGATTTCTGTAGTTAGTAAGTATTCTGTAGGCAACAAGTTTGGTATCCCTTTAGTAAAGGTTTAAAATGTTTTGTTAAGTTTTTGTTTATAGTAGCACTGCATCTTTTACCACACGACTTGCAACCAATTTGTGTGCGTGTGCTATAACCCTTTTGGCTTTTTAATATGCACGCTATGCGATTGCCGACTTGTATAACATGGAAGACGTTTTCCGGTGTTTCTACTAACGGTATTCGCAGCATGGACGAAGCGAATCGGGTGCATGCATTGACGCTAAATGTACTGGACGAGCAGCAAGGATTGGTAAAAAATGACGTCATTTAGTTTCCCGCTGAATCCTCAATTTCCTTCGGCTGTCTTCGGAAACCTTCGGTTTGCACTCTATAGGAAGCATAAAGCAGCTACGCAAGAGTAAACTTTTTAGTTATAAGTTAGTTCGCTTAAAAGTTTAATCAAAGTCTTTGTTTTGTACTAAAATGGTATCTGCAAACATTTTTAAGTGCAACTCTTGCGGTGCTTCCTATACCTGGAAAAATGCTCTCAAACGGCACCAGAACAAATATCGTGGTGTAACATCGTCTACGGTTAAGCTTATACATCCGTCCGCAGCAAAGTACTTAAACTGTGGGTCTTGAGGTATTGCTTTTACGAGAATAGCTTACAGCGACACAAGGAAAAACAGCACGGTATGTCATTAAGCCGTAAACGTTCAGCTCCGCCAGCTGTTAAAGGGTCTTGTACGAAACAACCACAAATTATGTGTAAAGTGTGCGACATGGAGGTGTTAAAGTCTGCATACCCTGGTCATCTACGGAGCAACAAACATAAAAATGCATCAGTTACCGCTACTAGCGACGATTGTGTAGAAATGGTTAGCACGGCGTTAAACAACCGTATGGCTAGCTATCGCATAAAGAACGCCAGTGTCGGCGATGGAGTGTCCGAGTTTCTTTGGAAGGAGAAAGAGCGATTTATTCGATTAATAAATGAAAAAAAGAATACAACATCCAGCAATAAAAGTCTGTTGCGAACTCTACGGCGTTTACACCAAAAATGGGGGAAGAGACTACCGATGTGAAACCCTTTAACACAAAAAGTATGGTTATAACGTCTTCTAGTAATCTGGAAAATATGTACGAGGTCTTAAGCGAAACCATAAGAACAAAATCAGAGGAATTTGAAACATGCGGGTCCGGTTGGTCTTTGGAAAAGGTGCTCTATTTAGAAATAAATATTAATAAGTATAAGCCGATATGAGCTCTAGGTTAAGAATAAAAAATTGTGAATATGTATTTAGAAATGTGGTTTACAAATTAAAACTGTATTAGTAAAAATTGTTTGTAATAAAAAGTTTTAAGAATTGTTTTTAGATTTTCTTTTAGGTATGAGCTGCAGGAAAGATATAATTTAGAGGGTGTGTGTAAAATGGTAAGGGGTGGTCCTATTTTAAATCTGTTTACAGATTCGGATTCTGCATAAAATTCTAGGTTAGCAAGATGTGTCGCATGGTTAAAAAATTTATAAGGACGGTCAGAAATCGCTACCAGCAAAAAATCTTAAAATTGGGGTAGCTTTCTGGGGGATGGTGCTATGTGAAAAATTTAAAGAGATTTGGGTAGCTGAGAAAATTCTAATATTAATTGATACCAAACAAAGTACATTTATCTCGAAAGATGAGCTAAACAAGATAGAAAGTATGGTGTAACATTAAAAGCGAGTAGTGGTACGGTCGCGGTATGCTCGCTAGAAGGTATGTGTGTAACTTTGTAAGCAGTAGTCCGATTTTAAATCTGTTTACATATTCGAATTCTGCGTAAAATTTTAGACTAATTTAATGTATCGCATGACTAAAAAGTGTTTAAGAACGGTTGGAAATCGCAACAGGTAAGAAATTTTAAAATCAGGGTAGCTCCCTGGGGGATGGCGCTATCTGAAAAATTCCTAGAGATTCGGGTAGCTGAGAAAATTCTAATATTAATTGATACCAAACAAGATACGTTTATCTCGAAAGATGCATTGGTTAGACGAAGAAAACTATTTTGGTTCAGAATGTTAGCGGTAAAAAATCTTAAAATGAGGGTAGCTCCCTGGGGGGTGATGCAATCTAAAAAATTCTTAGAGATTCGGGTAGCTGAGAAAAATCTAATATTAATTGATACCAAACAATGTACATTTATCTCGTGGGTGGAAGTGTGGAAAAAGATTTATCTCGCGGGTGGAAAGAATGCGGGTGTGACGTAGTCAAAATGGTTGGGGGGTGTCCGAGCAAGGCGGAGAGCAAGGCGGAGCAAGGCTAAGATTCATGTCCCTCATTTGCTTCTTATGGGAATTTACATGTAAATTTGGTCCAGATGTGTGGGGAAGTGTGGATGCTGGAGGAAATGTGGCGGGAGAACTGTCAATTATGCTCTACTGGTACTCATGGTTAGATTAAAATTTAGACCTGTAAATACAGTAATAATAAGAGTATACATGCCGACCCCTAGCTACAGTGAGAAAGGGGTATTAGGATCTACAAAGATATCGATGACATACTAAGATGCGTAAAAGGGCAAGAAAATTTAATCATTACGGGAGATTTTAATTCAATGCTAGGTAAGGGTAGGGAAGAAGCGGTAGTGGGCTCATTTGGTTTAGGCACGAGAAATGACAGGGGAAATAGGTAGAATTTTGTGACAAAATAATTTAATCATCACAAACACGCTATTTTAATATCTTGCTAGAAGATAATACACGTGAAAGATACCAGGAGATATAAGAAGATATCAAATAGATTACATTCTTGTTACACAACGGTTTAAGAAATCTTGTAAAAGACCGTAGAAGCTACCCTGAAGCAAATATACACACTGATCACAACATCGTAGTCATGAAGGTTGAGCTTAAATTTAAAAATTTAAAAAAACGGAACCGAAAAGACACTTTGACTTTGAAATTTTAAAAGATCAAGATATCTACGAAAGATTTGAAGAAAGCCAAATGAATTCCTGAAAGATATCGGGAAAGCTTCAGATACAAAGGAAGTATAAACAGAGTGGAATAACATTAAATTCAGCTTGGAGATGGCGGTCAGAGGCATTCTGGGGTATTCACAAAAAGAAAATAAGAAACATGGATAAAAAAGGATATCTTGAATTGAATAGAAGAAAGGCGAAAATACAAAAACAGACCAGACGAAGCAAGAACGCAGAGATACAAAGCCATAAAATGGGAAATTATTTGTAAATTCAGAAAAGCTAAAGAACAATGGATTGATGAAGAGTGCAGAAAGGTACAAACCAATATGGAAATAGGTAAAACAAACAAAGCATGCAAACTAATTACAATGAATTTTAGAGATATAAAACCGTATAGCAAAAATATAAGCGGCATGGAAAGAGACATCATCATAGAAAATGTAAAGAAAGTGGTTAGATGGCAAGAATATATAGGGAATTTATATGCAGGAGAGTAAGTAGTAGCAAAAAACAAGAATCAGACATTGAAAAGGATGACTTGGGATACCCTATACTTAGAGATAAGTTTGAATTAACAATAAAGAGTGTGAACAATCGCAAGGCACTTGGTATAGATAAGATGCAAGCAGAAACCCTAAAAGCCGCTGGACATCAGCAACAGAACGTATCTTCTAACTTGTAAGTTATATGTATGAGACAGGCGAGATGCCTAAAGATATCAAACGTAACATCTTAGTCACTATACCAAAAAAAGAGAGGCGCGGATAGATGTAAATATTATTGAACAATAAGTTTGACAGCACTCGCGTCAAAAATATTAACAGAATTGTACAAAGACGGATGGAAAAACGGGCTGAAGAAATACTAGGAGAAGATCAATTTGGATTTAGGCTGAACAGGGGAACACGGGAGGCTACTTTAGCTCAGAGCGTGATAATGGAAAGCGTATATATAGGGTTTGTAGATCTGGAAAAAGCATTCGACAGTGTAATATGGAAGAAAATGTTCAAAATACTCAAAAAAATTGGAATTAGTTTTTGGGATAGACGGATAGTGTATAACTTATACAAGGAGCAAACAGCGGTAATAGAATTAGGAAAGCGGTAAGACAGGGATGTGATCTATCTCCGTTAATTTTTAACTTGTACATCGAAGAGCCAATGAATACTGTCAAATGCAGAAAGACATTTGGAATTATTATGCAGGGACAAATGATTGATATGCTTAGTTTTGCAGTTGATATACCGGTATTAGCATCTAGCAATGAAGAGTTAGAAGCTACTTTTAATGAAATGGAAACAGTTCTAACAGAAGATACGGTATGAAAATTACCAAAATTAAAACTAAGGTCTTAGTATGTACCGTGTTTAATTTTGCCCGTTTATCATACAAATTTTTAACCAAATTTGTAACGCTGTTAATAAAATTTTGAGGGTTTACCCTATTATTCCCGTAAAATTTCATGTGTTGTTCTAATGATACGTTAGTTGAAACAAATCTGTGACTATCCCCATCAAACTTGATACATTCTGTCTAATGCCACTTACCTCTCTTTCAACCCTTCCTAATTGATCTTTACACGAGTCCGTAACCTCGGTCATTTTTACATTTATCTCTTCCTCACAGAAGATTCTTACCTCAGTTTTTAACTGTCCCATTTCCTGACTCAAACCTCTTATATCTCTTTCGTTCTTATTGATCCTAATTTCTACCTCCCCTATTTTTATTGTTAGACTGTTCTTAAATTCATTAAATTCTTGGGTAGATCTGTCGATCTTTTTACTTAAAGTTTCTGTCATCTGTTCTAATTTTTTATTTGATTCCTGGCTCATTCTCTCCAGCATCCTCAAAATTATTTCATTACCTGTTTCTCCTGATTCCGTCCTCGACTAATCTTTACTACCTCCTGCTTCTTCTATTTCTCGTGTTCTTTAAATAACGCACTGTCACTGCTTCCTTGACTCCTTAGCCACTCTTTCCTCTGCATACGTTTACGTTACACTTACACCTACTCAAAATATTTATAATACCCACACACTCGGAAAAAAAATATCTACAAAATTTTCACTCACTCAACTTTCTCTCAGCTCGCCAGTTTCTTGGAATAAAATTTTAATTTTATTTGGGAAATCGCGCCCTTCACGTTCGGGTTGCCATTATTGTTGTGCTTACTAGTTATTCTCGCTAACCTAATCAATTACTTTGTGCCCTACCGTTGGGAGCCGTTATTTCTGTGCTTTCTGGGTTAAATCTGGATTTGTGCCCCACTATTTCTACTAACCTGTCTGGATTCCAAACCAACTCCACCAAATTGCTTTTTAAGCTGATCTTCCCCGGCTAGCTCTGTGCACTACGTCCTATGATATACTTACCCCAACTACACATTCTTTCAACACCTTTCTATTACACACAACAAAATACAAAAATAAAATAAAATCCTAAGACAAACGTTCACCCTTTTATTCGTATGACATAAATGATAATTCAGACAAGCTCAATATTTACACTTTTATATTTACAATAAAACATTTCACCCTTTTCTTCAATCTAAATTGTTTGTGAGTTATTACACTTCAACGTTTTTTTATTTCAAAGTAGATGTGCCTATCGTGAAACCCTAAATTTACCTTTTCTTGGTCTATGCTGAGCTCAGTATAAACCTTGTTCCCTGATATGCATAAGATATTGCATGGTCAAATTATTCTAAAGACCCGTTTACTCTTTACATCAAAAATTATTATTCCTGTTTTACCTACTCAAATAATAATAGAAAATTGTCTTTTATATACGGTAATCAAATTAATTTTTAGTTCATAAAATTTTCATCACATAATTCTAATCACACATAGTTTTATACCACCATACCAACAACAGAATTCGTTACCTGGTGTGTTCTTCGGATTCACCACCTCCTTAGATGACCTCCACCAAACTCACGTTCTTGAATTTTCCCCCGATTTCTCACTCCTACATGGACAGTAACTCCATCTTAACTCGTTCATCCAGTTCCCCCAGTTATTAGTGGATGCTTTCCATACTACCATTCGTTCAAATCCAAATGTTGCCCCCGTCTCAATTTAACGTGCCACCAGCACTCTCGTTCAAGAAATACTAGGTTCGATTACCTCAGTAGCATCCTATTTTAACTCGTACAATTATTTATAATAATTTATTTTCAGCTCGTTTAACTTGTTAGCACCAACTCGTGCATTTATAAAACTTGTAAAAATATACGGCGGACTGCACTATGTCGCGGCTTTTAATTTTGTTACGTTTATTTTCGTAAAATATTAATTAGTGTATGTACAATAATTTTTATCTTAAATTCCTTTGGTGTTCAGCACAAAAATTAATTCCGTTAATTAAAAAATAACCCTTTCGTGTATTAAAATTTGTATAGTAATTAATAATAAATATCCTATCTATGTCAGTTGATATATCTTTGTGCTTCATTAGAAAAATAAATATCTTTTCTAAGAATTTCCTCCCGTGGAATTTACGCCTTAATTAGATAGACGACTTTCCAAGTATTTTTATACTTAAATGCTGGTGTGTTTTCCCTTGTTAAAAAATTCGGCGAATTAATTTTAATAAAACTAGGGTTTTCCTGGTTTATTTCCTTACTTTGGTGCTTTAACAAATGTAACAATTCATTTGCTGTTTGAATAGCCACAAGAAAACACGTTCTGTTTGGCTTCGTTCGGTATCTTTATGTGAATTTCCGGTACGCCTTATTTAGCGTGCTTCCTGCAGGGGCACGTTAATCCCTTGAGCTGCCGTTTCTTTTGGGAATGCAAAGTCAAATGCGCTCTGCCCTGACATAAGACTGCCTGTTTGCTGACGGAGACGAGGGACTGGTTCCACCCCGATGCTAGTAACTCGAGGGTGAGTTCCCTTTTTTTGTTTTCTTGGTATGCGCTTCTGACTTCGGAACCAGAACGCCTGGGGTTTTACCATTCTAAGATGGCATTTCTAAATTTAATTATCATAGATTAAAATTATTGAACTATTTTGGCATTTACTGCTCTTTGGTTACTACTTTACTATCTTTTGTTACTAAATTTCTAAAAATATATTACATGTTTGTAAAGTTAGGCTAAGTGTATATTTACGACATTCTAGAGCTGTGGTTTTTAGAGATGCGTTTGGTTCTTTCTTTTTTTTTCTAGTTACCGTCAGGGGGAGTTGCCTAAAAACTACAGCTCGCCATTTTCATGGGTAATTTTTTTAAATGTATTTATAAATTAGGGACATTGACTTTTTTGGGGTTTGGGTTTGGGAGTTCTGTTTTTTGTATATATATTTTGTCTTTAATTATAAGTTCTTTCTTTTCCGTTGTATGTTTTGATCGAAGTGTAAATGAGTGAGTGTTTATATATTTTTTCTATTTATTTCAGGTTTTTTGTTACTTTAGCTATAGGTATAAGACCCCTCCCATCCGCCGCCTGAGCCCGGACTTACTTACTTCCTTCCTTTCTTTTTTTCTCTTGGGTTTTTTTTTTATGTTACGTCAATGTACGTAGCAATTTTAAATTAAGATGTCTTCTCGATGCTACTTAGTGTACTCGAGGCGAATCAGAAAATTAAGAGATCACTTCCAACCCTGGCAAGAGCTTTTATAATTATCAATCCCCTTTTCTAGTCAAGTATTTCCACTGTCTTCGCTGAACGATCGCACCCGCCACAAACAATTCTCCAAATTCTTACACTCAAAACACAACGAACTTTTAAAACTCAGAATTTCCCCCGTTCCACCACGGCTTTACCACGAAAAACTATCTACCAGTTGCAACCGTATAAGATTACCCAGAAAATCATTTCTCTCCATTTACTCTAACCACATCCAAACACGCTCATGGTGCGAAAATAGTGTCAAGGCAAAAATCATTCATCGATGATTGACTTTGAAAATGAATGACAAATTAATATATATTACGCCCGCTATTAAAATTTTTGTTTCTAGTTTTTATTAGAATTTCCGATTTGTCTTTAAATTTTTTACAATACCCGATTTTTAAAAGTGTGCATTTCTAAGTCATTTCAATATTTCTAAATTTAATTTGGCATGTTAATCGTTAACGTTTATGTACGAAAATAGTTATTCACCTGCTATAAAAATTTTTTTACTTTTTTTAATTTGTTTTAAAAATCCTGATCTATCCAGAATTTGTTTTGTTAAATATTGAAAAACATGTCTTTCTGAGTTCCTTCCATATTTTTTAATTTAGTTTGACAGGTTCCCAAAACCGTACCGTACCCAAAATAAAATTTATGGTAATGATTACAAAATTTTACTTTCCTATTTTTTTTTTAGCAGAAAACCGTTTATTTAACTCTTCTCAATTGAAAGTGTTTGGTTGTCGCAGATAAAGTTGATTTTGTAAAGGAAAGTTCTTTTTAATTTTTTTAATTTTTTTACGTTATATTGGCGTTTTTCTTTGATCCCTTCCAGTATAGTTTTGTTTATAGAAGTGATATTATTTTATCACAACAAGGGTAAGTTTTTCCTATATGAGGACTTTCAAAATAGACTATGGGTACTGTAATAGGTACTTTGTT
Source organism: Platerodrilus igneus (assembly GCA_036346225.1). NCBI lineage: Eukaryota > Metazoa > Arthropoda > Insecta > Coleoptera > Lycidae > Platerodrilus > Platerodrilus igneus. Next base: position 9,196,966 of record JARFIW010001226.1, read on the forward strand.
CCTTATCTTCATTCCTTTTTATAAAATTTTACTGCCTCTTTTTAACTGGTTTTGACAAAGTTGTTCAAAGTATAGTAAGACTTCATCTTTACGTTTTTAATGTAATTCTCATAAATGGTTTGTTCAAGATCCATTTCGTGAAGGTCTAGATTTTCATAACTTTCCAGTACCATATCAACTTCAGATTCCGAGCTCTTCTGTGTGTTGTTCCCGATTTTTTAGTAATTTTTGCGTCACTGTGTTTCTTGACTAAAATTTTCCTGTTTTTCAAAGCCCTTTCTCGTACTTTATTAATGTTTTCAATTGATGCTAATACAGCACCGAGATTTTTTGAAACCTTTTTAATTTTTTGGGACACTTTAGGAACTGGCGAAAATTTGTTCTAACACTTTTCTTGGAATTACATCGGTTGTTGTAGAAACAAGTCGTAGTGAAGTATTTTTTGGTAGAACAGCTGAACGTAAAAGTTTGAGGATTAAAAAAATAGGATGTAGAAGGCTGTGGATCAAAAGATTTGGATGTAGAAGGAATAGAGTCATATGTCTTTGATGTAGAAGAAAGAGTGGTCAAAGAATTTGATACGGTACATGTCTTCCCCAACTTTCGGAGAACAATTCACCAAATTGAGGTCGTGTTAATTTTATTTCAGGATTAGCACGAACCCATGGTTGGCAGGCATTGTAGAAGTACAATTTTAAAGATTTAAAGACTGCTCTGTCTAAAGGCTGCAAAAAGTGTGTTGTTGTTTAGGACGACAGAGAAGAACTACATCATTTTCGCGCGCCAATTCAAGCAGTTCAGCGGAAGTACTGTGTGACGCATGGCCATCTAAAGTTAGAAGAACCTTTCCGGCGGGTTTTCTAGGTATAAAATGCTCTTTAAGCCGCGTAGTAAAAATTATTGTATTGACTTAAGCAGATTTCTCCGACATGTGAATCACAGAACCAGGTGGTATGCCATCTTCGTACTCTGCTTTTTTATATTTACCTTTAAAAATCCAGGCTGGTAGGATATATGTACGTTCTGCATTGCAACACGCAATGCAAGATATCGTTTCCTTTGGTTGTCATGGGAACACTTTTAGAACCTTTTTCAGCAAGTACAACCCCGGTTCTGTTATTCATCTGAAGGCCAGTCTCGTCCGTGTTGTATACGTGGCCTGGCTTTGTAAAAATATTGTTTTCCACGAGAGTGTCCTGAAAATAGTTGTTTATTTCTTGCCGATTCATGTCTTGGACCCTTGCAATAGACACCTTCTGTTTTTGTAACGGACAGGTCGGGATGTCGTAATAAAAAAGAATTAAACCAATCGCAACCTGCTCGTTCGGAATCTTTGTTAAATTTGTTTGGAATATCAAGCTGCTTGGTAAAAATAAATTCAACCCGACGAACGTCAAACGTCATCGATACTCAAAGGAAATCCAGCTTTTTTCATTCTTTTTAAGTGGTTAACTAGCTTCACTTCATTTCTTTCGCCTAAAAGGGAATCAGGGTCCATACGTCCTTTAGACGAATTGTTAATTTTAAGTCTTCTGGTTAAAGTATTTTGTGGAATTCCAAAGGTTTCAGCTGCAGCTTTGAGAGAAGAACCGCTTCTCACAGCTTGCATGGCCTCCTTTAGAGCTTCTTCACTCCATTTGCCTCGTTGAGATGTTGCCTTTCGTTTATAGCGTGTCGGCATTTTAACTGTAACAAAAAGATACTTTGAAAACTAGAACGAATCACAAAACAGTAAGTAGAACTATATACAAACAGGCTACTGTAGTATAGTTCGTACTGTACCGACTACTCTATTAATTTGCCATAATAACTATAAAACACGTTTAATGCGCATGAAAATGTTTTCTATTAATCGACACAACTCAAGATTAGCGCTTTAAGTAATTCGCAAAAGCTACGCACAACATAGGTTTCTGTACACAACATTTTTTAATCTAAATGTGGTCATCTATACCAGATATTAGATGGCCAGCTCTACCAAATGTACGGGTGAGATAATCACCCCGTTAATGTAATTAAAACGTCATCTCAACTAAAATTTCATGACTAATCATAACCTCTTGTTTATTTTTTACTTACCTGATACAAATATGTCAATAAAACTATGCTGAAAAAAAATTATGAATCACTATAAAAAAGTATATGAATTTACAGTCAGTTGTAGTCAGTGAGGACAAAAATACATTTAAATACGTATCGCAGTCACGACCTTCACTGCAGAAATGAAGCTTGAGACTAAATAACAAGTTTCGCGGAAACGTTCGTTGGTTTAAATGTCAAATATAGAAAATATTTGTTGTGGTCGTCTGCCCAGTATGGCCATCTCGCCCGGGTTTACCCTTGTTATCGTTCACGGGGGCGGCGTCTTTAAAGCAGGTAGGCTTGGCTTAGTTAATTGTTTAATAAACATAAACAAAATCATTATAAGTTCCAAAATTACATAAAATAAAAAGTGAAATTGAATGATTTAGCAGTTCGGAAGTCTTCACATGGCTTGGCTGGCTTCATGGTTGCTGTGGAACCAGAATTAAACTTAAACACTGATTAAATGTTTGTATGCACAATTTAACGGGGTGCATAAGTCTTCGGAAGTCTTCGGCTTTCTTCGGAAAGCTTCGGAAGTTGCTTATGAAACCCAAAGTGAACTTGAACAACGATGATTAGGATATATATATATATATATATATATATATATATATATATATTGCTATGCTCCCTAAATTATTCGCGCCCCGTCGTTTTGCGCCATATTATTTATTGCTATATACTACCGGAATTATTGAGCCCCTACGTTGGGCTGTTATATTATTATTGCTATGTCCCTCTAAATTATTCGCGCTCCATCATTTGGGCGACCATATTAATATTACTATGTATAAACAAGATTGTAATTATCTCCTCCGACGTTGGGCTGTTTTATTAATATTGCTATCAATTCCCTCCAGAAACTTAACTGGATTTTATCTTGAACCAACCTTGTCTACGAATAACAAAATTTGATACGTTACCGCCTTACTTGTTATCAATTTTCTACTCAACTCGTAGCTCCTCCTTGAACTGTTTAAATTAATAAATCACTCCCATTAATTTTATCTTATGACCTCGACTAGCATTTATTTGGAATTGTAAAATTCAGTTAATTCGATTCTTATATAATGAAACCAATATTATGTATAGCTTTTGTAAATTATTTGAAATACACTTTTCAATTAATTAATGTTTGCAAATCTCATTTATCAAAATCATATACTTTTTACTCAAAACACAAAGTCACCAAAAAAATCTATTATCTTTATAAAAGAAAAAGCTTGGAACGTTCAAAACTTCTTATCTTATCACGCACTTTATGCATATTTAAATCTTTTGTTTTTGGTGTACTTCGTCACATTAATTTATATTAAGCAAATTCAATATTCAAATAAAAAAATATAGAAAAATAAAATGTCTTATAACTAAAAATCTGACCTGGTCTACTTTCTTCGCATTGACGCATCCATTTGAATAAAAATTATTTTTCCCCAATTCAGGATTATTACATGCCCATTCAAAATATTGTCTATCCACACGCTGGAACAATTTCATTTAAATTATTGCCATCATCCTCTGGACTACCATTATTAACTTCTACTTATGCACCCCAATTTATTGTCATCTCATTCAAACTTATTACTTCTTATTTTCATCAATTTCCTCAAACTTAGAATTGGATTATCATCTTCTCCAGACTTGAAATTACATTCATTCTCCACGGCTTTAGAAATCGTAGTTTATTGTATCCCCTTTCTCAAAGTTTGAATTTTTCTCCCCGTACTCGAAATTACATTTATTCTTTCTTGACTCGAAGTTACATTTCTCCCTGTACTCGAAGCCGTTTAATCGGCAATTATAATTTTTATCTTAGCACTTATACTATCTTTCACTTTAAACTTATTACGTATTACTTTATTTCATAGCGGCGCACTTCGGCCTTTGTTGAGTTGCAAACTGACTTCGTTATCACTGTACCTGTTAATATATCTTTGCTCTCCTACTCCGTGAGTGGGTATGGTTTAGAAACTCATCGCTCATTTATAACTAATCAAATATTTGCATTCAAAGTAGTTTTTAATGTAATTTTCTATGCTTCCCAATAATTGTGATCTGGTCGCAACTGCTTGTTATTAAACATGCGGTGTTTTGATGAATCTAATTGCTTTTCCATAAACAACTGATGCAATTCGACTTTTAATTTTAATATATACATGTTATTTACGCAATTTTTAATCTCCTTTTTTATTAAAATGGTTAACTATTTTGCACGCATTTATACTATGCTTCCTGAAGCTCTATTTCTTATCTCTGTATTAACCTTTGGAACTCTTTTCAATGCGTGTTTAATTACACTTTATTATGTTTACATATAAATTACGCGTGCTTCCACTGAAAAATATCATTATCCGCCTTACCTAAATTAACTAAAACTTTATCTACAGGGTATTAAATATTTACTATTTACCTAATGCATGTATTCCTGGTTTCTACGCTAACTATGCGTCTTCCTGTGCGTCGCTTAAAACTACTTATACTTTATATACAGGGTGTTGACTGCTTACTATTTACAAACTATCTCCATTTCTCAATTCTTTACTAAATAAATGCAGTTTTCTGCTGCCTATGGTAATTTCTCATTTCTAAACGACCTTTACTATAAAGTACACCCTTAAACAACCCCTTATCACAGCAATATATATATATATATATATATATATATACAGGGTGAGTTTTTAGTGTGGCAACGGTCGATAACTCCGTTATTATAAAAGCTACGTCAACCAAATTTGGAGGCATATTAGGCATGCCTAAAGTGCACATTTTAAAAATATTTGGAAGCATACAGGGTGTTTCATAATTCCAGGGCATATTAAACCTATATTTTTTTAAATGGAACACCCTATATGTTATTACATTTTTGAAAAGCCCATGAAAAGAGCTTTAATTTGATATCAAATTGTATCTGTCTATTCCTTTTAGTTTTTGAGATATTCAACTGTTTTTAGAAAAAATGACCCCTATTAGATACATTGCCACTGCACTAATACACAACTTATGTTAATTTTCAACATGCAGAAAATTTTACCATATACCATAGTATATTTGTAAATTTCATTTTTTTGAAATTTCTTCCCAGTATACAGGGTGTGTCGGGTTTCGCAAAATGCAATTTTTAAAAATTTTTTTAAATGGCACCCTACCAATTTTATTGCTACAATAGATAGCTCATTAAGTGTCCTTTCATTTTTGTTAAGCATTCCCTATACCTAAATCCATTACTTTCTGAGATATTTTTGATTTTCTTCAAATTTTATGAATGTTTTTAATTTACATAACTAAAAATAACTTACTATTGGAGAATATTATAAAACAATTAATACATTTTGATTAACAATCAACTACAGTTATCCGATAACAATTTTCACTAAAGATATAACAACCTACAATAATACGCTATCAACAGAATTCTGCCAGATGAACAATATGCATTTTATAGAAAATGTTCAAACAGGAAATCAGGCAGGCTTTGAAATAAATAACTATTACATGAAAAGTGTCATTTAGGTTTATTAATTGTAGTGTGTTGTCATTTAACAGGATATCTCTCTTGGTATATTCTTGATGCAAGTAGGCAATTTCTTAAACTTGCTCCCAATACCCAAATCATATTTATTTGTTTTCCCACTGTAAAATTCATTTAGAAAACTCCTTCAAAGATTACATTTAAAACAGAACTGATAATGTGTTAAATGACAACACACTACAATTAATAAACCTAAATGACATTTTGATTGTAATTGTTATTTTTTTCAAAGCCTGCCTGATTTCCTGTTTGAACATTTTCTATAAAATGCATATTGTTCATCTGGCAGAATTCTGTTGATAGTGTATTATTGTAGGTTGTTATATCTTTAGTGAAAATTGTTATTGGATAACTGTAGTTGATTGTTAATCAAAATGTATTAATTGTTTTATAATATTCTCCAATAGTAAGTTATTTTTAGTTATGTAAATTAAAAACATTCATAAAATTTGAAGAAAATCAAAAACATCTCAGAAAGTGATGGATTTAGGTATAGGGAATGCTTAACAAAAATGAAAGGACACTTAATGAGCTATCTATTGTAGCAATAAAATTGGTAGGGTGCCATTTAAAAAAAATTTTAAAAATTGCATTTTGCGAAACCCGACACACCCTGTATACTGGGAAGAAATTTCAAAAAAGTGAAATTTACAAATATACTATGGTATATGGTAAAATCTTCTGCATGTTGGAAATTAACATAAGTTGTGTATTAGTGCAGTGGCAATGTATCTAATAGGGGTCATTTTTTCTAAAAACAGTTGAATATCTCAAAAACTAAAAGGAATAGACAGATACAATTTGATATCAAATTAAAGCTCTTTTCATGGGCTTTTCAAAAATGTAATAACATATAGGGTGTTCTATTTAAAAAAATATAAGTTTAATATGCCCTGGAATTATGAAACACCCTGTATCCTTCCAAATATTTTTAAAATGTGCACTTTAGGCATGCCTAATATGCCTTTAAATTTGGTTGACGTAGCTTTTATAATAACGGAGTTATCGACCGTTGCCACACTAAAAACTCACCCTGTATATATATATATATATATATATATATATATATTGCCGTGGAACTCGGGTAAAATATTCACCAACAAAAATATTTTCGAAAATTTTATAAAATTTTCAAAACTCGAAAATTCAAAATTAAATAATACACAAAAAACATTTCTTACCCGTTTTCCTCTTTTCCTCGGTTGAATGGCCTTCTTCAACTGCTTCCGGCTAGCTCATTTGGACCTCCTTTTGGATATCTATATTCACTCTCATATTCTATCATTCACGCACACTCCCAATAAAACCACAAAATACAACAAACATACAATCTTTTATTTATTACTATTTACAAAAGAAATTCAATATTGTCCATATTTCATTGTTCACGTTAAACTTCAGTAAATTTTATTTTGTAATGTCCTGTATTTTATTTTAAAATCATCAAACACATAAAATGTACCTGGAGTAAATGGGCCTTGAATAATACCTTCTCTAAAATTCCTTCTTTATATTTATTTATTTATATTTATTTTTCTAATCTAAGTAAACTCTGGTGTAGGGTGAGCTCATGATAACCCAGCTAATTATGCATAATGTATGCCCTTCTACTTTGCACTAAAAAAAAACAAAGCCATGTACTCTTTACAAAAATTTCACGTTCTGATGGAACGTTTATAAGCTTTATAGACGCCTTCAATTTCTAGTTGAATACCCTAATAAAGTTATTTACACGTATTATGTTCAATACGTAAATAATCCACACTACCTTGAAAAACACTCTCAAACGTCACCCAATATTTACAGTTTATAGGAATCACAATTTCAAATCGTTACCTGGGAATTTCTAGAAGAACTCCGCTCTGTAGATGATGGTAGGTATTTCTTCTATCTGGTCTGCAGGCCGTTTCTAGCTGTTACTAGACGAACTCCATCTAAGTTGAACTGCTAACGCTGTCTTCACGGTGCAACCAAATTTCAAATTCCATTTCAATTATACGTCTTTCACAAATATTTACTGTAATCTACGTTACTTAAAGTCCCGACACGAGTTGGTTAAAAATTATAGGTGATACCACAATTAAAATTATAATCTCGGCACAGTAACTGCGTACTAATTAAGAGGCTACCACTATGCAATATAATTTAAACGATTTTATAATACTTACAACTCGTGTTGACTTTCATACGTCGTTTGGGACGATCGAAATATTAAGAGCTTTAATAATGTTCTCGTAAACTATTTATATCTTTAGACTGCCACCTCCTGGCCACGTTTATTTGAAATTTCCTGCTCACAACAATACATTCCCACAATTTTGCACTCACCCCGATTTTCAAATCAGCGATTTTCAGTACGTGGATACAATATTTTCAGAAAATTACGCTACACTGTCCTCGTGTTTATATCAAGTCAAACTAACATATCGAACAATCGTAGACCCACTGACGATTCTCAAATCCCTCCTATACTACCGTTGTCTCATGCTTATGCGTTTTCTTCGTCTTCTTCTAACTTTGCTTGAGTGGTAGAAAATCAATATTCTTGTTTGTGCGCTGTCTACCACACGTGGACTTACTACGTGATTTAACCAACCGCTCATTAGCATTTCCAGAGAATATAAGCGACGGTTTACCCGATATTCTCTGTAACCGTTTGCTATCTACAAAAATAATAGGAAGCTTGACATTACCAAACTACGCAGGTGTTCAATCGTAACGTTTTAAATAACACTTCTACGAGTTGGATTTTCCACGTATTTCAACCCTACTGATATATTTGTTTGTTAGCAACGCGTCTCACCTTGGTATTATTGGGTTTTTACACGCTTTTATGCATATTATATATCAATAATCGTTCAATTAAATTCAATTTATTTAATAAATTAATGGCATTGGCTTCTACCATTTAATTTCTTTGCAAACCTACTAAATATTTATCATTATTTGTAAAATTTCGTTAATACCTGATACTTAAAAATGAATTAACTAATATAACTTTCGCACATAATTTCTGGTTGTTCTTTTATACAGGGTGTTTTGAAATTGCTTCGTTTATTTTTATTTTTAACCCGTTAAAACCACTATAATATATATATATATATATATATATATATATATATATATATATATATATATATATATACAGGTCGGCGAGGTCCAGACATCTTCGGTGGTCTTCGGATCTCTCCGGAAGGCTTCGTGTTTTTAGAGGTGGGTAAATGTTACGTTAAAAGAAATTGTGAAATGAAATTATATGCACTTAAAAATTACTAATTTACCATATATACAAGAAAAGAGGGTTCAGAAGGTCTTCGGTTGTCTTCTGATCTCTTCGGCAGGCTTCGTAGTGTGATGCCTCTACGGGGATGTCGTCCCTGTGGGAGAGCTTGACAGATGCAATCACAATAACGACTGGTCGGTGAAGTACGGAACGAAGGTTAACGTTCATACGTGTTTGTTAATTATGGATTGATGAATTATAAACGTCGTGTCAGGCAGCGTCGCCGTCGGACAGGACGCAGGCTATGATGAGCACTGCGTTAGGATATAGCAGGCTATGGCGAGCGCTGCTTGGAAGGGTTCTGCAGGCTATGGAGAGCACTGCAGAGGTGAGGAGTCCCAGGCTATGGTGAGCACTAGGATATCTTCTGCAGAATTTGAATTTATATTTATACAGTTCTGGTTGCTATCCTTCTTGTGTTGAAAAACGGTTATCAGGTCTTTAACCAATGAATTGCGTTTTCGATTTTTGATTTCGAAACAAGATTATCCAAATTTTATTAACACAAAACTTAGTTGGAATTTCTCAAGGTTGTTCTATTTCCAGCACGTGTACTTTGATATAGTCAACTGCACGTTCTCGGTTCGTTCAGTGCTCTGCTGGTGATGATAGAGTTAACACCCTATATACCTGAACCTAAACCATCGACAAGCAAGGTCAATTTTACTAAAACGTACGTCTCTCTCAAACAACTCAGTCCCCTTCAGAAATCTCTCCAAGAAAGCAAGTACTAGCTGATAGAAGATAAAATAAAAGTGCAATGCTAACAGATACACCTGTTAACTAATAATTGGAAGTGAAAGTATAACTTAGAAACGAGAGAAAGAACCAAGTTGGAAAAGTGAAGAAAGTTATGGCTAGAGAAAAAAGAAAAGCTATTATTAAAATGATGCCACAGAAACAGAAAGTAGAAGTTGTATCGTTAGAATCTGAAGGAGAAGATTGTTTCTGTTTAATGTGTTTAATGCCCGTTTGCACCGCATCATGTTTAAACTCAACTTAACTAACAAGAAGTTAGTGTTTATGTACAAGTTAAAATAATTTTGTTTTCACGGCATTAATTTAATCCCGTGTTAGTTAATACTGGTTGAAACTTGGCAGCTGCGCAATTTTTATCATAGTATAGTTTTTGGACATAGCTTATAACCTTACTTTGTCCAACTGACAACTTTATTTACCGCTTCTTTACTCTTCGTTATTATCCGAGTATTATTGGAATTTTTCCACGTACTTTTTTATTTAGGCGCTAAAGGAGACTTTAATTAGGAGTAAGTATATATTGTTCAGCTATACATTAGGTTGTTTCATTTAAATCATTTTCTATAGGTTCACATATGGGCAGTAAGAAAAGAGCTCGTACTGCAAATTATTGCATGGATGAAAAGAATTTAGTTTTGCAATTGGTAAACAAATACCAGCAAAAAGTACTTAATAAGAAAACTGATGCAGTAACCAATGAGGAAAAATACCGCTATTGCATAATTATTGCCAAGGAATTCAATGCACAATGTCCTAATTCACAAGCTCGCAGTGCCGAATCACTACGAAGATTCTTTCTAAACCAGTGTAAAAGCACAAGGAAAGTTGTTGGCGAAGAAAAGAAGGAGTTATATTTAACTGGTGGAGGTAAGGTAAAAGCTACCAGTACAGATAGTAACACCGATCTGATGCTTGGTATATTAGACAAAAGGACGGTATATAGGATAAGTAATAGGTTTGACAATGATGCAGTAAAAGACACAAACGTATGCCTCATATGCTTTGTAGATGTTTTTGAATAACATTGCATTTGTTCTAGATGTAGACAACAATCAGCTCGATTTATCTCATGAAGTAATGTATGATTCTCAACCAGAGCCGTCGGATATAGAAAGAATCCCATGGAAAAAATATTGTCCGGCAGAACTCAGCCAACCAAAAGATACATTGTTACGTACTGCTACTACTTCAGATAACTCCCCGTAAGTGTATTTTAATAATCATAAATATTATAAGTCTGAAATTTAATAGCCATCAGCTCGTGAGAAGCAAAAGCGAGAATATGATTGCAGTCGACGAAGACCTGCCCTCAGCGTACTCACGTGATCTCATATTGCTGAGAAATATAATAAATTGTTGGAGTATCGCTTAACCATTGCAGAAATGGAAGTAACTAGGCAGAAGTCGTTAAAAGTTTTTGAAGAGGAAGAAAAAAAGTTAAAGAGAGTTTAAGATTAGATAATTTATTAGAACATAAAAAAATAGATAATTTCCATATCTAAAAAGTAGTTATTAATAAAATCATTTCTGGTAGCAATGATTAGCATGTTGTTTTTGTTTTGTGGAATATTTGGTATTTGCCCATCGGCTATTAAAAGCTCTAACTCTGCTAAATTAATATTTTCTGCTGGAGGTAACTGTCCCTCATTCATTTCTAGGGCAATGTTATGTAGAACTCCAGTAGCAATGATAACTGTCAATACAGTATCTAATTTAATTCGCATACCATATGCTAGCACAGGAAAACGTCGCTTCCATACTCCAAATAATCGTTCAACTACATTTCTGGTTCGAATCCTGGTTGATCCTGCCCTCTCAGGGCGCGTCTAGTAGTCAGCGTTAACCTAGTGGTTTCTGCTGTCTTGTCTGTATCATTTGTCGTGCGAGTGTTCTAGGTGTCTGTTTTTTCACCTAGTGGTCTGGATCTCGTGTTGTGTCCTAGTTGTTTTTTTTATTTAGCCAACTAGTTCCGGTCTGGTATGCTTGTCTGATGTTATGTTACACATCTAGTAGTCGGAGTGGGCGTTTTTGATTGTTTGTCGTGTGCCTTGTAGCGGTGCGACGTCTCGTATGGATGGATGTGGTGAGTCGTCTATTGTGTGGTATGTTTTTGTGGCGTTTGTTCTACAGTATTCGTGTACTGTGGGAATGTTTAGGTCGTTTCGTATAGTATCGTTTCTGACGAACCACCGTACGCCGGTAATCAGTCGAAGAATGATATTCTGGAAAGCTTCTAGGCGTTGTAAGTTTGTCTTTGAAAGGTATGTCAGCCATGCTTGTGATCCGTAGGTGATAATCGGTCTTATGTGCGTTTTGTAAATTCTGGTCCGTGTTTCTGTCGGTAGTTTGTTGTTAAATGTCAGCATCGGATGTAGGTGGCCTTTGGTTTGTCTTGCTTTTTTGAGCGTCTCGTCTAGGTGTTTGTGGAAGCAGAGGTTTCTGTCGATGGTCACTCCGAGGTATCGTATGGTGTTTTTCCACGGAAGTTGCTGCCTTCCAAACGTTGGCGGAGGGTGTCGGTGTAGTTTGTGTCGTGAGAAAAATATGGTCTCTGTTTTGTCAACGTTGATTCGTATTTTCCATCTTCCCAACCAATCGGATAGGGTGTCCAGTTGGCTTGTAATGTTTGTGTAGCTAGTCTGGGATGGCGTACTGTTGTGATGAATAAAGTGTCGTCGGCGTATAGTCTGCATTTGACGTTGTCGTTGCATGGTATGTCTTGTATGTAGGCGTTGAACAGTGCTGCTGAGAGACATCCGCCTTGCGGAACTCCAGCCGTGATGGGTATTTCGTGCGATAGCTGTCCGTTTACTCGTACTTGTAGTTTTCGATCTGTGAGGTAGCTGTCGAGTAGCTGTATGTATTGTAGTGGTACTTGGTGTGTAGTCGTTAGTTTGTACAGGAGTCCTCTGTGCCAAACCTTGACGAATGCGTTTTGTATGTCCAGAGAAACTGCTGTCGTGACGTGAGCTTTGTTGTAGTTTTCTGCGATGTGGTCTATGACGTGTATTACTTGTAGTGCGGTCGAGTGATCTTCTCTGAAGCCAAATTGTTTTTGTCGGTCTCGTAAGTGATGTTTCAGTTTCTGTAGTAGCAGTCGTTCGAATATTTTGGATAACACACTGAGGAGCGATATCGGTCGGTTTGTCCTTGTTTTTCCTGTCTTGTGTATTATTACTGTGATTGCGGTCTTCCATGTTGTAGGATAATGTCGTTGTAGAAGTATACCGTTGAATAGTCTCGTGATGTATGCCAGTGTGCATTTCGTGATGTTTTTGAGTCCTTGGTGTGTGATGTTGTCTTTTTCGGGTGCTTTTCTGTTTCTGTTGCCGAGGATTGCTTGTTTGACGTCTTTTGGTGTTATGAGTGGTATGTGGTCTTCTGGGTGCATTTGTAGCAGTTCGTCCATGGTTTCGTTTACGTGTGTTTCATGTTGCCGGTATGTTGTCGGGTTCGGTGAGTATGTTTCTTGTAGTGTCGTGGCGAATATGTTTGCCTTTTCACGGGCGTTGTAGATTTTTCCGTTTGGTCCGTCCAGTGGTGCGTTGGATTGTTGATGTCTTCTTATGAGTCCTCTGTTGAGTCGGTGTAAGTTCCCCTCAGTCTCGAGAACATCGTTGATGTGTTCCGTCCACTGTTGCGTATTGTGTTTGTCTAGTAGGGTTTTAAGTGCAGCTTGTGTTGGGTTTAGTTGTGTTTTGATGGCTGGGTCCCTCGCTATCCGCCATCTCCGGACTGACTTCTTTTTCTGCTTGATGATGTCACGAAGGTAGTCAGGAAGTCGTGGTCTGTTAGTGTTCCGGATTCTTGTCGTAGTGCTGTGATTTAGTGCGTCTTGTAGCGTATTGGTGATGTGATCTGTGGCTGCGTCGATTTGTTCGTGTGTGTCGACGGTCGGGTTTCCAGAAGTTATTTTGTGCTGTAGGTATTCGTTGAATTTCCTCCAGTTTGTTGATGTGACGGTGTTATTCGTCTCTTGTGTATGTGGCGTTGTGTGAATCGTAGTTAGTATCGGTAGATGGTCGGAGCTTAAGTCTTGTATCGCTTCTGTCGTGAAGTTTTTCACTAGCGTTATGTCTAGTACGTCAGGTTGATGGTCTGGGTTCGGAGGTATTCTTGTCGGTGTATCTGGTCCGGTGATGTCGAAGTCTTTACCCAGTGAGTGAGTAAAAAGCGTCAGCCCGTCGCGATTGTTGATTCTGGAACCCCATGTGGTGTGTTTAGCGTTTAAGTCGCCCATGATTACCGTAGCGGTGTCTCCGAAAGTTAAGTTGCCGATGTCTTACGTAGATAGTATTCTCGTTGGGTTCGATATACGGAGATGAGTCTGAGTAGTCGTCCGTCTGCGTATATTTCCATGCCTGCAGCATCTAGCTGTGTTTGTGGAAGGTCTAGTACGTGATGCGGGACTCGTCTGTGTATAAATACGGCTACTCCTCCACTTGTTATTTGTCCTGGATCGATGATCCTGTCTCTTCTGTGAGTTATGTAATTTGCGATCTTGAGTACGTGGTTGTGGTTTAGTTTCGTCTCCCCAAGTAGTGCGATGTCGATGTCAAATTCGGTCAGGAAGTGTCGTAGTTCAGTTAGTCTGTGTTTTATTCCGTTGGCGTTTCAAGAGAGTAGTCGCAGTTGTCGTCGTGTTCGATGATTATCCATTAAGGGTCGTGAAAATGTCGTATAGTGCCTTCAATAGAAGCGGAATAACGGGTTCCCCAGCCATGTAGGTCGATATAAGTCGTTGCGTCCACTGTAGTGGTTTGTTCAGTAGTCGTTTGATGCTACTGTCCTGGTTGGTGTTCGTTTGTGGCGTGACTGCTTCAGATGCTGGGGCAGCTGGAGCAGTCCTTACGGTGGTGTGAGCTTCTGTTGTAGGCGTTGCGGTGGTAGTCGGTGTCGTCTTTTTTGTCGACTTGGTTTTCGTGGAACGTCTGCGTCTTCGCTTCACTCGTTTCTAGGGGGCGCTGTCCATACTGACGTCGGTGGAGCTGTCGGTGTCTGCTGTACAGTGGGCGGTGGATGTTGTTGCCGTAGCCGCTTCAGTCGGTTTTGTCGGTGCTTCCTGTGAGGTCTTGCGTCTTCTTGTAGCGGTCGACTCTTGTTCAGCCTTCCTCTTCGTCTGAGTCGGAGCTGTCGGATGTGTTCTGTGCGAGTATCGGTGCTGGTGGTTGGTGCGTCTTTTTTTCTTGTCGAGTAGTTCTTGGTAGACTGGACAGTTCCTGTAGTTAGCGGGGTGTGGTCCTCCACAGTTAGCACATGTCGGTGTCGTTTCTCGTTTCTTTGTGCATTCGGAGGCGTAATGTTCTTTGCTGCACTTGATGTAGCGCGGTCGGTATCCACAGTTCAAACTCGAGTGTCCGTATCGTTGGCAAGCAAAGCATTGTGGAATCTCCACCCTCGATTGGAAGGCAGCAACTCTGATGCCGTAGCAGTATAAAAGTTCTCGAATTTCATAAATGGTCTGTGATGTCGGTTCATTTTTTAGTATAACCAGGTACGTGTTGCTGTATTGTTTGTCCTTGGATTGTAGTCTTGTTACGTGTTCAACTTTAAATTTTCTGTCCAACAGTTTGTTGGTGACGTCTTCAGGTGTAATGTTCGCAGCTAGTCCTTGGATTACAACCTTAAGTTATCGTTCGGTTTTCAGTCCGTAAGTGTGGAATTCGATAGCGTGTTTCTTTAAGTAATCTTGTGCAAATCAGAATTCGTCGGCGTCGGCTGCGTGGATTCGTGCACCAAGTTCAGTTGCTCGTATGTTTAGGTCGCGTTTCGTAATCCGTTTCATTTCTTTGGCGTGCTTGATGAAGTCGGGAAATGTTGCAATGAAAATGGGCGGGATTCTATTACTCGTCGCTGCGGTCTTGATTGTAGGGTGGTCTTGATGTGCTTGTGGTTGATGGGCTGGAGTTTTGCTGTAGCGTAGGAAATAGGTGTCTTCGTCGGCTCAACGGGTGGTACGTCAGGTACGATCGTGTATTGTTTGTCGGTTAGTTTGTCTGCAGTCCTGCGGGTCCGTTTCGTCTCAGTCTCGGTGTCAGAATGCTGTTCGCGTTATCGACGTATCTTGATGGTTTCTGCGTCCATGTCACTGTACGTGAATGTCACCGAAGCACGCTTCGGGTTCGTCCCGTCCATCGCCCTGAGAAGAGCAATGTTTAATTCTCGTAAATTATAATTCTTAATGAATTGTACTAAAAAGTACAGTAAGCTTAGCCTAAGCTAAGCTGCCGTTGAGAGAGTTCGAAAACGATGCGATGCGATGTCTTCACGCGCCAAAGCGCAACTCACTACTATTTCTGGTTCTAATATGCGACTCGTTATATAGTTGCTGGGCTCTTGTGGTGGGGTTTAGACGTGGTGTAAAAAAAGTATGGCCGTAATGGATATTCACTATCTCCTAAAAAGCATATATTATAATCAAAATTTTAAGCGTTAGAAATACCTAGAAGCATCGGCGGCTGGTCGTATGAGGCAAGTGAACCGCCGCCTCACCTTTAATTTTATATATCTTCTTTTCAATCATAAAGAAAAATTCTATTACAACTTGTACAAACGTCTTCTAAACAATTTTTGGTCAAATATATCATAATTCGATTAATAATCAGTATTATATAATGAACGTTTGTAATACAAAATTCATTTCTTAATTCGTGCACGATTTCTGCCAATACAAATTCATCTGAGGCGTTATAAAGTGCGCCACACTTATTTCACCATCTCCATGCATCCAAAGCTACATTATACGCGAGCGCGATGCGTCCTAGCGGTTATCTCTATACATCAACCAACACTTTATACTCGGGTACTGAGGCTCTCTCATCGTTGCCTCTCGGATCTTTGTAATCATAATAACGACAGTAGCAGCTGCGGGATGGCTGGATACTTAAAGGAAGTTAGTCAGTCAATGATCGGTAGGGATGATGAATGTCGGACTTTGTAATAGTTGTTAAACTGCACAAAAAGTCGAAAATCAAACATATGTGAATGTTAAATATATAATTTTCTATTATTATAAGAGCTTAAATTTAGGTATTAGTGCAACCATTAACCCCGTAGTGGTTCCATAGTTTTTAACAACTGACATTGACAAGTTGGAATTATTTGTTGGTTTCATTTTAAATTATTGTATTGTTTGAAAGCTGTGTTTTGTAAAAACCTAGTTGGGTTAATTCTTCAATAGTGAATTGATAAATCGGGTTAACATTTGTACGTTTGGTGCTTTATGCCTCAAATAGAATACATTACACAGAGTTTAAGTGTTTACTGTTTAGTGTTCTTGTTCCTTATTTAGTACTTTATTTCTCGTGAATAGTGGTTAACCTTAATCTATATAAACAAAAACTGATTGTTATAATATAATTCAAATTGTGTAATATCGTTATATTGTTCCAATTTGGATTGATTTCAAATTTCGGCACAGGGTCATGTATATCCCTTACATGATATTCTATTATCTTTATTTGAAACGCCTTTTCAGTGCGCGGTGAGTTAGAAAAACGGCAAATTTTATTTATGCGCCCGACTCCTCCACTAAATATAGTTAGTACTGATAATCGACAAGGTCGAAGTTTTAATAGAACTTTTCAGTTATCGTGGTAAGAAACCTACAAATGGATTTGCGGAAGTACATATAAACAGAGTCTATATTGTTGGCCGTGCGTTTTGTTATCAAATGTCAATAACAGCTGGACTTGCAGTAAAGGTTTTTGCGATTTAAAAAACATTTAGCGTAGTGCAAAAATGCATGAATGTTTCAAAGATCATATAAAAAATGTTGGTTTCAAACGACTTCAACAAAATTGAACAACTATACTAGATGCACTTCAGGAACATGCTGGTTTTAATAAAATTATATATAACGAAAATGTCCGAAAAAATAGGTTGTTGCTATCTTATTTAATTGATACTACCATACTTTTGAGTAAACAAGAATTGGCTTTTCGGGGTCATGATGAATCTTCACAATCGCTAAATCGTGGAAATTTTAAAGAAGTTTTGAATGTTTGATTAAGCGAAACGCAGAAGTATCAGAGCACCTATCAAAATGAGCCAAATCTTCACCGGCCAGTCAAAAGCAATTCAAAATGAATTAATATCATGCATTGAAGATTTTCTAAAGAGAACATTTCCCAAGAAATAGCAGCTAGTCCTTTCTTTGCTTTAATATCTGATGATACTACTGACATTGCAGACAAATCTCAGTGCGCAATAACTATTCGATTTGTTACTCGAAATTGTAAATTAAAAGAAAGGTTTATGGGATTTTTGATGTAAGTAGTGATCGAACCGCCAGTGCTCTCTTCGAAGTAGTTCAGGGTGTTTTAAACCCATTTAGTTAAAGAAAGGCAAAAGCTAAGTCAATTGCACCTTATGCTCTTTTACTCATTGCTGTGCTCACCGGTTAAACCTCGTTTTACAACAAGGTACACAAAATATTCCGCAGAGTAGAATCTTTTCTCTACTTTATCAGGTATACCAAGTTTTTCCATCATTCACCTAAAAGATCAGTAATATTAGATCATATTGTTGGTAAACGTGTGCCACGAGCAGGGGAAACCAGGTGGTATTCAAGATCAAAATTTTGAACATTGTCGCAAGCAGGTGGGACAACTTCGTAAAAGTTTTCGAAGCAATAGTAAATGATCCGACCTCGGGAGCCGAATCCATTCGTGCAGCTAATACAAATAAATACAGCTTGCGTCCGAATTAGCGAATTAAGGAACGAAGGCAAATTTTGGAATGTTTTCGGCGTGCCAGAAATTTAACAGAGTTACCTAATCGGCGCGGAACAACATCTCAGCAAGAGATATTTCAAAATACAACATTCTGTATTACGAAATTTTAGACTGCATTAGTCTGCAACTTAATACACGGTTTTCGAATCTTAATAGCTTAGAATTTCTCACTTTCTTTGATCACTCTAAGTATGAATTCTATACCACCAAATTTCCTAAAAAATCTCTGCAATCTCTATTTGAAACTTATCCAAATATTTTTGATAGGGATAGACTTATTAATGAACTTTGTGTTTTTTATAGAGACGAGCAGTTTAAAAATTCAGATTTATATACAACCCTTAAAATACTTTCTTGTGACTTTGCTGATATATTTTGCCAGATTCAAACAGTTCTACAATTAATTTTAACGATTCCTGCTACAAGTGTATCAGTTGAAAGAAATTTCTCGTGTCTAAAACGCATAAAGGCATACTTAAGAAATACGATGAGTCAAGAGCGGCTTGGTGGATTAAGTTTAATGTCTATAGAAAAGGAACTATTATGCGAATTAAGTAAAAATCCAGATTTTTATGAAAATGTAATCGATAAATTTGCAAAACTGAAAGACCGTAGAATACATTTGACTTATCAAACTTAATTTGCTTGTAGTTAATAGTATAGCTATGCAAACTAAGGGTATTAGAACCACTTTTGTAAGCTTTTCGTTTCAATAATTACTCTTGATTCCCAATGAATTCAAGGAATAATAAGAAAAGCACCTCTTAGATAACCTAGAGATTCATTTATATTAAATGTAGAGTTTCTAAATAGACTCATTTTGAGCCTCACCTCTTGTTCAGGTCACGAGCCGCCACTGCCTAGAAGCAGCGAATTTGGAAACCTTCTATCTTGAAAACGTGCTCTAACCCTACTATTATTGAACACAGTTGCGTCGTGGGTTGAACCCGGCCATCTCGCAACCAAATCCATAATTTTTAATTTGAAATTACATACTACCTTGAAAAATATTCTTTTCTATTCCTGAAAATTTCACCATTTTCACTACCTGGACATTGTATTTTTATATGAGAGCCATCAATAGCCCCTAACACTCTAGGGAATCGGCTAATTTAATAAAAGTCATTCTGTTCCCTTTGAATATCATTGAGATTTTGTGGCATATTAATATATTGAGACAGTAATGTGGCTATACTATTTGCGACCCTTACTATTATCCTAGAAACTGTAGATGTCTGCATTCCCATACAATCAGCAACAGTCGACAAATGTCCTAAGGATGCGAAAAATCTCAATGCAGGTAGTAATTGTTTCATGGGTGAAATCTGTTATTTCTAAAATAGTCAATTTTGTAAAGTATTTTAATGATTATGAACCATAAATGTACTTACGTGTCATTTGGAAATTCAAGTCGTTCTTCAATTAAACTTAAAACATTGAGAGCTGTTCTTTTTGTTAACCTAAATCTTCTAAAAAATGTATATTCATCCAATTCGTAAAACTTGTTTGATCTGGTGTATTGAAATTTTGGGAAACCTACGTCAATAACTTCTAATAAGTCTAGATCATCTTCTAAAAATTCGAGACCATCCACCAAATCCATTATTAATAAAAACTTTATCAAAATTATGTAAAATCTAACAGCTGATGGTTATAACTTCAATAAATGTCAAATAAACTTATATCAAATGCGCATGCGCAAATTCGTACTAGACTTTAATCCTTCCTTAACCACGGTTTATATTAAGCAGGAGTTAACAAGCATTTTGCATGCGGTGCAACACAGTTTCTAAATTTAAGTTGAACTTAGCATTTCATCATCATCATTAGGTCTTCAGTCCTGGAACTGTTAGACGCGTACCATCATTGTTTTCTATTCTGAACTAACCTACAGATTTTCCTGAAATTTGCAGTCTGCATCTATCACTATCTGATCTAGGTCTACATCTACCTCTTTTTTCCTATCTCTGCTTGTAATATATCCCATACTATTCCCCAAAAATGTCTTAGTACGTATTCCACCCTTCTATTTCTCTTTTCACCAGATATCCTTGTTCCCCTACTATTTCTATAACCTATTTGTTATTATCTTTGTCTGTCCATGCTATCGTCCTCATACGTCTGAAGCACAGTATTCCAAAAGGCTGCTACCGTTTTTCTGTCTACGTTTCAGACTGCCCGTATTTCATAAGCATACTGTGCTGTGTTCCACACATATGCTTTCATCAATTTTCTTCTTGTTCTATGTTTGTTGTCTTTACTCATAGGCGCTGTTCTTTCTTGTTAGATGCAGTTCGGACACCTTCTATTGTTTTACAGTCATACCCTATTTCTCCGACCTTCAGTGGTTGTGAAGGGAGGTAAGCAGGCTGTGGCTGCCAAGTTTCCCCAAAACTTAACCATTTACCGATTTAATATATTTTCCAATATATCTTTTCGCACAGTCAACATTAGTTGCAGATATTTCGCAACCAACAACTAGTTGTTTATAATAATAGTAGGAGGAATTAGCCAATTCTGTATAAAAAAAAACTCCCATTTAAATAACATTGTCATCTTAAATTTGACTCCCATAAGCAATACACATGCAAAAAATTGCATAAATCTGATATTTTGCACAATAGTTTTCTTCGACTAAGCACTTTTGCAACGAATTCGCACAAATAACAGCAAAATTCGCACAATAGTTTTCTTCAACTAAGCAATTTCTAGCCCCAGGCATGGCTAATTTAATTAAATTCTAATTTGCGCAATTATTCGCACATTGGCGAGGGGTCAGCACCCCGATCTGGCACGGATCTTGTTCTCATCTGGACCATCTACCCTTTAATCGGCAAATATTCGCCTAAATTTGCACAATAGTTTTCTTCAAGTAAGCATTTTTTAGCTCCAGGCATGGCTCGTGCTAGTCATCATAAATTTGACTTCCATAAGCAATACACAGGCAAAAAATTGCACAAATCTGATATTTGCACAATAGTTTTCTTCGACTAAGTATCTTTGTCGGCGCCCTGATCTGGACCGTCGGACCCCCGGCATCCTTCCCCAGGGCCGCCGGATAGGCAAATTCTTCCGCTAATTTATTTAATCTTTTAAACTAGCTAGTCATCATAAATTTGACTCCCATAAGCAATACACATGCAAAAAATTGCGCTAATTTATTTAATCTTTTAAACTAATCTAATACATAACTAGATTAATCCATTAACCCTAATGCAATCTTTTGCAAATTAAATTTTTATTTACCACAATCCCCCGTCAGGGTCCCGACAGGGGCGTCAGATAGGCAAATTCTTCCGGATTAAGCTGATTAAGAGTTAATTTAATTACATCAATTAATTATTTATTTATTAAAGAATTACATAATAAAAATACAAAGTCATCTTAAATTTGACTCCCATTTGAGCATATGCATAACAATTTCTAAATTTGCCTTAATCATGGCTTGGGATGCAGAGATGATTAAGAGTCAATATAATTACATCAATAAACTAGTCTAATACATAACTAGATTAATCCATTAACCCTAATGCTATCTTTTGCAAATTAAATTCTTATTTGCCACAATCCCCCGTCGGGGCCCCGACAGGGGCACCAGATAGGCAAATTCTTCCGGATTAAGCTGATTAAGAGTCAATTAATTACATCAATTAATTATTTATTTATTAAAGAATTACATAATAAAAATACAAAGTCATCATAAATTTGACTCCCATATAACAATATGCATGACAATTTTTAAATTTACCTTAATCATGGCTTGGGATGCAGGGATGATTAAGAGTCAATATAATTACGTCAATTAATTATTTATTTATTAAAGAATTACATAATAAAAATACAAAGTCATCTTAAATTTGACTCCCATATAAGCATATGCATGGGGATACCTAAATTTCCCTTAAGATGATTAAGCTGATTAAGAGTCAATTAATTACATCAATTATTTATTTATTAAAGAATTACATAATAAAAATACAACGTCATCTTAAAATTGACTCCCATTTGAGCATATGCATGACAATTTTTAATTTGCCTTAATCATCTTAACACACCCAGATCTTCACCACTACCGCACAAATCAAACCACACCAAAGTTTGCCAAAAAAGGTACCAATTTTGACTATGACATCACAGTAGTATCATCTACAGGAATACATCGTTAATCTAATACAGACGCCAACATTTCGCAATAAGCGCAAACAATCGGTTACCATTCTTTGCCACACAGGTTTAACACTATATCATTTAGCACAAATTTGTATTTTATATAATCCAAGTTTACAATAAGTATTTTTGCATGCATTTCGCACAAACATTTATGAAATGCAGCTTTAGGTCTTCTTCTATCGCCAGTATAATTACTAGGCTTAATAACCTGCTTGTGGATAAAATATTTTTAGTGTAAAAAAATTTGCAAAAACATATTGTTGAATGGCAATGTGTCATATGCAAAACAATTTTATTTGTTAATACGTTTCTGTTAAAGACAGGTTTCACGCGTAATAAAATACAGTTCTAGCTCAAAGCGAAAACATTAGTTCGGATAATGATGTAGTTAATATATCTATAGCCGTTCTAGAGGCGTATTTAATGAATATTGTGGTACAAGTTTTCGCATCCATTTAAACCTAATGCAAACGCTTGCAAATAATTTAGGGATGACTTAACAGCATTTGCAAACTATCATTTTGAGTTCATTATTACGTTTATAGCACTAACCATATTTTTAGAATGTAATGAAATGTAATCAATAGTTTATACAGTTTATTCGGTATACTAATCATTAATAGCACAAATTTGCATTGCAAACAATTTTATTTGTTAATTGATGCAAGAATAAAAAATTTTAAACTAAAAAAGGACTTACCTCCTGCTTGCACATCGTTCTTCGGAAGTTTGAAACAGATATTTTTGAACTAGAAACCCTAGACCAATACTTATATGAATCGACAGATCCTTTCCAATCAACATAAATCCTGTTATAAAACACGACCGTCGACTTTGATACCCTTTCACCGAACGCTGTACTTTCATATTGTTTATGGAAAATTCGAAAATGTTTCTTAACCCTAAGGCATTTTTGATGACGTTACATTAAATCGCGATACTTACATGGGTTTAAATAGAGGTATTGCCAAACTAAAGCTGCTAAAAATACATATTGCAAAACAGTCTTTGAGAAGGATTCGTACTTTAGATATATGTGTAAATAAAATTCAAACTGTAACAATATCTAAACCAAAAACGCTCCATATTTAAAATGAAATCTTTCACGTGAAAACGCCATGGTAATTATATCACATCTTGATTTTTCCCATTTTCATTAACGCTTCAACAGGATGGAATTTGTAAAAATTAGAAGCAGCGTGTTTATTGGAACAGAAACTCGACCTGCCCAAATTATATTAAACCAGATTATATTATATGTCATAATTCGCGAAGAAAATTATATTCAAGCAAAATAATAGAAATTACATTTACAGTATTTTTTTAAATGATTGTAATTATGCCAAATCGCCATAAATAAAACCAATAGACTCATTTTTAGCAATATTCTACGTCATTAGAATGTAAACAACATAACTGGAAAAAAATTTGTTGACCGAAACAAATTCCTTTCATACTTATGATGCATTACTTGTTAGATATAAATTTGGTGGAAATGTTCGCATTAACAATAACATTTTACATAGAAATGGATTTTAATTGATGCAATTTGAAGTAAATATGTTACAAACGCAAATACGTTATTTTAGCCAAGTAAAATGGATACAAGTCCTTAATAAAATACGACTTACAAAATAAAAACATTTTCAAAGTCTTAAAATAAATTTACAGATTTAATAGTCTTTTAAGTGTTTATGAATACAATTTTAGTTATCAGTCTAACATGCTTTTTTTTATTTTAACTTTATACTTATTGGTAATTCGCGAAAAAATATTACCCAAGAAATGGATTTAATTACGGAAATATCCATTAAACAAATAATAAATAACGTCTTTGACCTTATTAAAATGTAGCATAATTAATAACTGGGTAATTTGTTAGCGCAATGCGAGCTCTTTGTACGCATTACGATACATTAGTCGTAGAACCGAATTGGAAAAATTTACAGATTTTCAGCATATTATGCAAAATCCGAAAACAGTTATCAATGTTTATTTATTTTCATGCTAATTATACGTCCTCATGTCAAGTTAAAGCATCGTTAATGAAATTTTTATTACATATCATTTAAAAATGTAGATGCAGGTAATTTCCTGCAATCGAGTGGTATAACAAGATCAATTAGTACATCATTTTTAAAGTAGTCTCCGAATAATTATTTTGATATTCAACAATTATAATTAATAAACATCCTTGTTTAATTAGGCGAATACAAATCCCAAAGCTCTAGCAATCCTTAAATCGTCATAAACAAAATCAATAGACTCATCTTTAGCAATATTCTACGTCATTAGAACGTAAACAATCATAACTGGAAAAAATTTGTTGACCGAAAAGCAGACTCCCTTTCACGAAATTAATGATAATTACGCGCTAGAAATGCGTTTGAAGAAACAATTCTTAGAGGAATGCTAATTGCAAGGCCTATTTATAATAATTTTAGAATAGGATATTATGCACACCGAAATCTCCAATTTCTGCAAACGATAACGATTGTTTTATCATCTATAGGATTACAATATCGCGAATACTTAAACTGAATTATATAGCTCATTATGACGTTTGGAAATAAAGAGTGTTATTTATTTACATCAATTTAACATGTAGATTTTCAAAGTATATTTTAATCGTGTTTAATTTTGGTGAATGTAAAACTAATTAAAAGAAATCCTAGTTGTAATGTATATAAATGTGAGAAAACGGAAGTCTAAATCAGCGCAGTTACCGGTTTATCTAAGTAAAACGCGAAATATTTTTTTACCATCGTCCAGTTTGAATCTGAAAAGGTAAGTACATTTTTGTTTTACAGTATTTTACTATACCGCTTGAAAATATATAGCATTTTATTTGCTAAATTAAATACTAAACTGAAAAACTTATCATTTTCTCGACATGTTCTAAGCCGCAATTAACAAAACACTATCTAGTACAATAATTTATTAAACAATACATTATAACCGATTGGAAATCCTAAATGTACATGATTCATCTTCGAGCGCTTATTCATAAATAACCAAACTATGAAAACTTAAACATATACGTATTTAAAGCAAATCTGTTGCGACAAGCCATCCAAATCCATTAATGCCATAATATTTAACAAATATTCACGCCCTTTGTTGCGTTTTTCGCAATACTTTTCCACTAAATAAATATCTGGAGTATTCGTAATCTGCAGGAGCTTCTTTGAATTTTTGCTGGGATGTAGTGCCACCCTTTTTGTATGCCACAAACTTTTTTCGTACACCATCTTGAATTAACTGAAGATTGCGTTTATTTGTAATAAAATTGTTAAAGTCCGTCATCATGAAACTTTGGATTGGGACTAACCATTAGCAGCTTCTTTTATATTTATATACTCGTCAAAATTCTTCCGATACCGCCCCTTATCCAAATCAAAATCTTTCACAATAGTTATAAAATTATGTTTTGAGTCACCCCAACACTGTAAACACATCTCTTTAAATTTTGGATATGTTATGTCGCCGCATATATGATCAAGAAAGATAAGGCGAAGGTTTGTGTCATCCTGTTTCCATAATGCGATTACATTGGCGTTATCTCTAAGTCTATGTTTTAAGGCGCTAGCGTAAGTTTGACATAGGTAGAATGAATCTATTGCTTTATGTCTCCCAAACGAGAAAAATTGTGTGATTTTGCCTTGCTCGTTTGCAGGTATATCATCAAAAAACCATAATTGAATCTTTTTTGGTATCTCCGGGTTCAATCAAATCGTCGTAATTTTCAAACTCATGGTAACCAATTACGTCTTTAAGAGGCTCAAATACACTTCTTAACAATTAGTATTTCAGTTGATATAAACTTTTCGAAAATACATAGGCATTTTGGAATCTAAGACCGTTCTCGTGCAAGATCAGAGATATTAAAGCGTTTGTTTTTCCACAACTCGATGGTCCCGCGAATACAGCTCGTATGTTAGGTGGGAACAAAGGTCCATGTTTACCAACATCCTTTGCACTAGAAGTGGTAAATTCATCATAATTCTGCACAGGTATTGTAATTTTTTGTTTCGCAGTCGTCATATTGCTTCGAGTGTGCACCTGCTTTTGTTGCTGTTTGCGGTGATAGCTTAATGTCTCTTTCGGTATATTATATTTTCTGCTGATGGAGTAAATAGTTGATTTACCCAGTCGAACTTCTTCTATAGCTTTTTCTAACGTTTCTTTACTGTATCCACAATTTCGTTTTCTTATGTAATTGCGAACCATGCTAACCAATACTGGCAGGGGCAATTTCACCCTATGGGGGCCTATGGGGCAAATACGTTATTTTAGCCAAGTAAAATGGATACAAGTCCTTAATAAAATACGACTTACAAAATAAAAACATTTTCAAAATCTTAAAATAAATTTTACAAATTTAATAGCCTTTTAAGTGTTTATGAATACAATTTTAGTTATCAGTCTAACATGCTTTTAATTTTAATTTTATACTTATTAATATCTATTAATAAACTGAAAATTAAACGCAGTACCTCTCTTTTATGAGGCTATAATGGAGCATGCGCTGCGGTATCCGGAATCTTCGGAAAAAGACTCTTTCTCAAACATTTGTGCTAGCGATCGCGCTACCCCCACATCTTTTAGATATTGGTCGGGGTGACATATAATTATTTCCTGAATTGTATGATAATTTGCCTTGGTGCAGTCATCAGATAGAAAATGATCTGTCTGGAGCTCGCTTTCAATTAAAATGGCTTCCCGTTCTTCATCCGTCAATTCAATATTTAGTCCACGATTTGCATTTATTATATCACCAATAAAGGTCTCGTAAATTGCTGGAAAACCTCGTTTCTGTAACCCATGCAACCTACCGCTTATTCCTTTACCCAGTTGGAACATCTTAAATACTTCACTATCATTTAAAACAATAATATTTCGACCTCTCGCAATTTCCATATTAAACAAATCCTCTTCATGCAAATCATTTCCTACTAATGCACTTTTGACATTCGATGTAATGGTTGTCAGTTTCAATTTAAACCCATAAGCCAGTTGTAATTCTACATCATCTACTCCATCGCTGAAACCATTTTGCATAGCATTCTTTGCATCTCGTGCAAATTCTTTAACTCTAAATTCAACTTGAAAGCTACATAAATCGGACCAACCATTATACCCCATTTTCATTCCAACATTTCCGCATATACATCTAACACAATCAATTTGTATGACTGGTTGTAGACCACTATGTAAATCAAATCCTACTTCCAATAAGTGAGGGTGAGATCGCTTCCATCCGCTTAAGGGGTAGTCAGTCTTGCCTACCAGCGTGTTTGGGTTTAATTGTGGCACATCACTTGTTACATCAACGCCCGCGAAATCCATGACTTTAACTTGAATAGTTCGAAGATATTTCGCAAACTGAATTTTTAGCTTTATATTTCTCGGCTTATATTGAGTGGTGGAGGTCATGCGCCGATCAATTTTGAACCTGTTTAAGTCGATCGACAGATTTAACTAGTGGTATTAAGTGCAAGTCTTTACAGGAAAAACATAGCCCAAGGCATAATTAATTATATTATCGCGGGTTTTCCTGAGTTTGTCATTGGCATACAAGTATTTGGAAAGTATACACGGACTCAAAGTCCAACTTGTTTAACATTTGATTAGACGCTCAAATTAATCGTGTTAGGGGATAATATGACCGTATGACCATATGACCACATGGCCATATGACCACTGCTGATCTCGAGGCGTAATACCTTCTGCATAAAAAAACAATTTCCACAATTATTTTATTAAAAATTAAATACCTTAACAAAAGACTTCAATAGCAAAGCTGTTTCTGAACAAGAATCTTGAGCAGTTTGTACACTTGGTTAGCGATAAACTACAAGTTCATACAGCATTTAAAATCAATTGCCTGCTGTATGGGCTTTATGTGAAAATGGTTGGTGGACAAGACATTAAAAGTTTTAACACTAAGAACGTGGTTGTCGCCCGGTCCACCGATCTGAGTCATGTATACCAAAAACTATCCGAGGTGCTGAAAACAAAATCTGAAGAGTTCCAGCATCGGGATTCGGGATGGTCTATTCAGCGTGTGCTGTACCAGGATATTAATATTAACAAGTACTCACCCTTGCGTGGATCGTCCTACATCACTCTACCCAAGTGGATCAGAGATAAAAAGCTGTCATTAACATCAAGAATCCTGACTCAGCCTGTTTCGCCTGGTCTATCACGGCCGCTATCAACCCCATAGTAGTTAATAATCCTAGTGTCATATCAGCATACCCGCACTACAGCACGCTACTTAATTTTGATGGGCTAAATTTTCCCATGCACATTAACAATATTCCGCGGTTTGAGGACTTAAACGACATCAGCGTAAATGTGTTTGGTGTTGAAGGCAAATCCATTGTGGGCCCATTGCATTTTATAGCTAGAAAACGAGCTAAGCATGTCAACCTTTTGTTTATCCAGGCTGGTGATAAATCTCACTATTGTTGGATAAGGAATTTAGGTAGGCTAGTAAGCAAACAGCTGTCAACAGATTGTCATTACAGATGGATTTGCGATTGGTGTCTTATCTTTTTTAAAACTGGGAACCAGTTGCGGCAACATTGTGAACATGATTGTGGTCATGCGGCTGCAACCATGCCTAATGCTGCCAACAATCTTCTTAAATTTAAAAACATTCATAAACAGCTGCGTGTGCCCTTCGCCATTTACGCTGATTTCGAGGCGGTACTCAAACCGATTAGTTCTGTCATGCAAGATTCGCAATTCTCTTATACCAACAAAGTCCAACAGCACGATCCATTCAGTTTTGCGTACTATGTTAAATGTTCGTTTGATGAGAGTCTGAGCAAATTCGAAACATACAGAGGATCTGACGCTGCCCACGTATTCATGTTGAAGCTTCGGCAGGATGCACGAAGATTGGGCAAAATACTTAAGACGAATGTACCGATGACACCACTGAATTGTTTTAAAAAAATTTTATTCGACCAGTCACCTGATTGCGGAATTTGCAAAAAACCTCTTGGGGGCGACAAAGTGTCGGATCATTGCCATCTCACGGGAAAGTTTCGCTTTCCAGCACATTCACAGTGTAATATTCAGTATAAGGTGCCAAGCTTTATACCTGTGATATTGCACAATCTGAGTGGTTATGATTCACACTTTATAGTACGCGAACTTGGATGCGATTCCGAAAGTGTTAAAGCTATAGCCAACAGTTCTGAACGATTTATTTCTTTTTCGAAATTTGTTAGACTGCCTGACGATGACGATGATAACGAAGACGGCTTTAACAATAACGACTTTGACAATGACGATATTGATATTAATGACGCTTAACAATGTGGTAAACGTTGTGTACAACTACGTTTTATGGATTCCTTTAGGTTTATGGCTTCCTCGCTGGACAATTTGGCAAAGAATTTGGAGTCTTCACAGTTTATGGAGGTACGCCGGCATTTTCCCAATAAACTAGATAGTTCATTGTTAACTAAGAAAGGTGTATTTCCATATAACAATGTCACAGATATATCTGTGTTAGATGAAGAATCATTGCCAGTTAAGGGCGCTTTTTACAATACTTTGACAACATCTGGTATCAGCGAGGAAGAATACCAGCACGCCAAAACCGTTTGGAATCACTTTAACATACGGACACTAGGACAATACAGCGACTTATACTTGAAAACTGATGTTCCTGCTGTTAAAACTCGCCTCCTGGCACGCTTTTTGGTTTAGATATTGTTACAGTTTGAATTTTATTTACGCATATATCTAAAGTACGAATCCTTCTCAAAGACTGTTTTGCAATATGTATTTTAGCAGCTTTAGTTTGGCAATACCTCTATTTAAAACCATGTAATTATCAGGATTTGATGCGGCGTTGTTTTGCAAATGCCTTAGGGCTAATAAAGAGAATACTTTAAAAATGATGTACTAATTGATCTTGTTATACCACTCGATTGCAGGAAATTAATTGCATCTACATTTTTAAATGATATGTAATAGCCCGCCGTGAGGTGCATAGCCATAGTATTATTAAGACTTATTTGCACTAAAAATTGCTTAGTTGGAGAAAACCATTGTACTTCTAGTTAAAGTTAATTAATTATAGCGATTTGATGTAATGTAGTTTTACTAATTATTTTAGAGTTACAAAAATATTTTTGAGAATTTTTCCAATTTGGTTCTACGAGTAATGTATCGTAATGCATAGAATGGGTTTGTTTTTCTGTCATCCAAAATATTCCACTCACATTCTAATAAGTGTAAATGACTATGACATTGTTCAGTGCTTTTAACGAGGACGTGTAATTAATCTGAAAATAAATAAACATTGATAACTCATGCTAGCCCGTTATCGTTTGCAGAAAATTTGTGGTTTTCGGATTTTGCATAATATGCTATTGTATTATAAATAACACCGCGTTTAACACTCTTTTCTACGTAAATATTATAGAAAATCCGTAAATTTTTCCAATTCGGTTCTACGAGTAATGTATCGTAATGCGTACAAAGAGCTCGCGTTGCGCTAACAAATTACCCAGTTATTAATTATGCTACATTTTAATAAGGTCAAAGACGTTATTTATTATTTGTTTAATGGATATTTCCGTAATTAAATCCATTTCTTGGGTAATATTTTTTCGCGAATTACCAATAAGTATAAAGTTAAAATAAAAAAAAGCATGTTAGACTGATAACTAAAATTGTATTCATAAACACTTAAAAGACTATTAAATCTGTAAATTTATTTTAAGGCTTTGAAAATGTTTTTATTTTGTAAGTCGTATTTTATTAAGGACTTGTATCCATTTTACTTGGCTAAAATAACGTATTTGCGTTTGTAACATATTTACTTCAAATTGCATCAATTAAAATCCATTTCTATGTAAAATGTTATTGTTAATGCGAACATTTCCCCCAAATTTATATCTAACAAGTAATGCATCATAAGTATGTAAGGAATTTGTTTCGGTCAACAAATTTTTTTCCAGTTATGTTGTTTACATTCTAATGACGTAGAATATTGCTAAAAATGAGTCTATTGGTTTTATTTATGGCGATTTGGCATAATTACAATCATTTAAAAAATACTGTAAATGTAATTTCTATTATTTTGCTTGAATATAATTTTCTTCGCGAATTATGACATATAATATAATCTGGTTTAATATAATTTGGGCAGGTCGAGTTTCTGTTCCAATAAACACGCTGCTTCTAATTTTTACAAATTCCATCCTGTTGAAGCGTTAATGAAAATGGGAAAAATCAAGATGTGATGTAATTACCATGGCGTTTTCACGTGAAAGATTTCATTTTAAATATGGAGCGTTTTTGGTTTAGATATTGTTACAGTTTGAATTTTATTTACGCATATATCTAAAGTACGAATCCTTCTCAAAGACTGTTTTGCAATATGTATTTTTAGCAGCTTTAGTTTGGCAATACCTCTATTTAAACCCATGTAAGTATCGCGATTTAATGTAACGTCATCAAAATGCCTTAGGGTTAAGAAACATTTTCGAATTTTCCATAAACAATATGAAAGTACAGCGTTCGGTGAAAGGGTATCAAAGTCGACGGTCGTGTTTTATAACAGGATTTATGTTGATTGGAAAGGATCTGTCGATTCATATAAGTATTGGTCTAGGGTTTCTAGTTCAAAAATATCTGTTTCAAACTTCCGAAGAACGATGTGCAAGCAGGAGGTAAGTCCTTTTTTAGTTTAAAATTTTTTATTCTTGCATCAATTAACAAATAAAATTGTTTGCAATGCAAATTTGTGCTATTAATGATTAGTATACCGAATAAACTGTATAAACTATTGATTACATTTCATTACATTCTAAAAATATGGTTAGTGCTATAAACGTAATAATGAACTCAAAATGATAGTTTGCAAATGCTGTTAAGTCATCCCTAAATTATTTGCAAGCGTTTGCATTAGGTTTAAATGGATGCGAAAACTTGTACCACAATATTCATTAAATACGCCTCTAGAACGGCTATAGATATATATTAACTACATCATTATCCGAACTAATGTTTTCGCTTTGAGCTAGAACTGTATTTTATTACGCGTGAAACCTGTCTTTAACAGAAACGTATTAACAAATAAAATTGTTTTGCATATGACACATTGCCATTCAACAATATGTTTTTGCAAATTTTTTTACACTAAAAATATTTTATCCACAAGCAGGTTATTAAGCCTAGTAATTATACTGGCGATAGAAGAAGACCTAAAGCTGCATTTCATAAATGTTTGTGCGAAATGCATGCAAAAATACTTATTGTAAACTTGGATTATATAAAATACAAATTTGTGCTAAATGATATAGTGTTAAACCTGTGTGTGGCAAAGAATGGTAACCGATTGTTTGCGCTTATTGCGAAATGTTGGCGTCTGTATTAGATTAACGATGTATTCCTGTAGATGATACTACTGTGATGTCATAGTCAAAATTGGTACCTTTTTTGGCAAACTTTGGTGTGGTTTGATTTGTGCGGTAGTGGTGAAGATCTGGGTGTGTTAAGATGATTAAGGCAAATTTAAAAATTGTCATGCATATGCTCAAATGCGAGTCAATTTTAAGATGACTTTGTATTTTTATTATGTAATTCTTTAATAAATAAATAATTGATGTAATTAATTGACTCTTAATCAGCTTAATCATCTTAAGGGAAATTTAGGTATCCCCATGCATATGCTTATATGGGAGTCAAATTTAAGATGACTTTGTATTTTTATTATGTAATTCTTTAATAAATAAATAATTGATGTAATTAATTGACTCTTAATCAGCTTAATCATCTTAAGGGAAATTTAGGTATCCCCATGCATATGCTTATATGGGAGTCAAATTTAAGATGACTTTGTATTTTTATTATGTAATTCTTTAATAAATAAATAATTAATTGACGTAATTATATTGACTCTTAATCATCCCTGCATCCCAAGCCATGATTAAGGTAAATTTAAAAATTGTCATGCATATTGTTATATGGGAGTCAAATTTATGATGACTTTGTATTTTTATTATGTAATTCTTTAATAAATAAATAATTAATTGATGTAATTAATTGACTCTTAATCAGCTTAATCCGGAAGAATTTGCCTATCTGGTGCCCCTGTCGGGGCCCCGACGGGGGATTGTGGCAAATAAGAATTTAATTTGCAAAAGATAGCATTAGGGTTAATGGATTAATCTAGTTATGTATTAGACTAGTTTATTGATGTAATTATATTGACTCTTAATCATCTCTGCATCCCAAGCCATGATTAAGGCAAATTTAGAAATTGTTATGCATATGCTCAAATGGGAGTCAAATTTAAGATGACTTTGTATTTTTATTATGTAATTCTTTAATAAATAAATAATTAATTGATGTAATTAAATTAACTCTTAATCAGCTTAATCCGGAAGAATATGCCTATCTGACGCCCCCTGTCGGGACCCCCGACGGGGGATTGTGGTAAATAAAAATTTAATTTGCAAAAGATTGCATTAGGGTTAATGGATTAATCTAGTTATGTATTAGATTAGTTT
The DNA here is from genome assembly GCA_036346225.1 of Platerodrilus igneus. Classification (NCBI taxonomy): domain Eukaryota; kingdom Metazoa; phylum Arthropoda; class Insecta; order Coleoptera; family Lycidae; genus Platerodrilus; species Platerodrilus igneus. The sequence goes on from JARFIW010001226.1 coordinate 9,231,070, forward strand.
AAAAGATTAAATAAATTAGCGGAAGAGTTTGCCTATCCGGTGCAAATATTTGTGATTGTGACAAATAAGAATTTAATTTGCAATAGATTGCATTAGGGTTAATGGGATTAATCTAGTCATGTATTAAATTAGTTTAAAGATTAAATAAATTAGCGGACGAATTTGCCTATCCGGCGGCCCTGGGGAAGGATGCCGGGGGTCCGACGGTCCAGATCAGGGCGCCGACAAAAGATACTTAGTCGAAGAAAACTATTGTGCAAATATCAGATTTGTGCAATTTTTTGCCTGTGTATTGCTTATGGGAGTCAAATTTATGATGACTATTGTGCAATTTTTTTGCTTGTGTATTGCTAATGGGAGTCAAATTTATGATGACTAGCACGAACCATGCCTGGAGCTAAAAAATGCTTACTTGAAGAAAACTATTGTGCAAATTTAGGCGAATATTTGCCGATTAAAGGGTAGATGGTCCAGATGAGAACAAGATCCGTGCCAGATCGGGGTGCTGACCCCTCGCCAATGTGCGAATAATTGCGCAAATTAGAATTTAATTAAATTAGCCATGCCTGGGGCTAGAAATTGCTTAGTTGAAGAAAACTATTGTGCGAATTTTGCTGTTATTTGTGCGAATTCGTTGCAAAAGTGCTTAGTCGAAGAAAGCTATTGTGCAAAATATCAGATTTATGCAATTTTTTGCATGTGTATTGCTTATGGGAGTCAAATTTAAGATGACAATGTTATTTAAATGGGAGTTTTTTTTTATACAGAATTGGCCAATTCGCCCTACTAATAATCATCAGATTTATCTGCGCTTATTTTTTCGTCATTAGGTTTTCCGTCTCAAAACTGGTTGGACACATACCTGCACTTATTTATATTCTGAGCTAGCCTACATAGTTCCCTGAAATTCTTACACAGCATGTGTATACAGCTCGTTCCCCTTCTATTGTTTTCTAATTTTATGCCCTATTTCACCGAGATTTAGTGAAGGGGGTTAAGCAACCTATGGCTACCAAGATCCCCAACACTTAGACATTTGCCGAAATAATGGTTTTCCAGTAAATCCTTTCACACACGTAACATTATTCGAGAATATTGCCTTGTAGTTACTTATAATAATCATCATATTTAAGCACAGTTATTTTTTCGTCATTAGTTTATCTATCTTGGGATTGGTTGGATGCGTATCTCCATTGATTTCTATTCTGGGCTAGCCTACAAATCTTCCTGAAACCTCTACAGCCTACATCGTTTACTATTTGTGTGCAGTAGTCTAACCTAGGTCTGCCTCTTCTTCTCTTTTTCCTATCTCTGCTTCTAATATATTCCGCACTATTCTTTCATGCCGTAGTAGGTGGCCTATCATCCTATCGCTCCTATTTTTTTACCATTTTCCACATATTTCTTTCTTCCCCTATCATTTTTAGTACCTCTTCGTTCTTAACTTTGTCTGTCCATGATATCTTCATCATACGTCTGTAGCACCACATTTCATTTCATTTCATTTAGCATATTTATTCGTAGTTAATTAATGCGGTGCAAACGGGCATAAGTAGGTAAGCAGAATCGTTACCGTATGAACAGTGGATACGGTGTATTAAATGCAAGGAATGGGCTCACCGTGCGATAGTGGTAAGAACCCTGCTTTTGTTTGCGTAACTTGTTCTGATGAAGAAAAATTGATTAATACTGATTCAATACTGCATGCAATATGTAATGTATCAATTTCCCCTATTGGAGTAACAACTTGCCCTCTTTTCGGGGTAAGTTGTTACAGAATTTTGTTTGTTATTTTATTTTATTTGTATGTACTGTATCAAAATACGAATTTATAGATTCAATAAAAATATGTATAAAAATGCAACTTATGTCTTTTGTTTTTATATTCGGTGTACAAAAAGTATTTTATTTTTAAAACGAGCGACCTTTGTAACAACTTGTTTCACGTACCCTACTGGAATTTAGTGCCAATAACTAGGGGATTATAGATTACAAAATATGAATTTTTCTCCCATATTAACCGCCATAACATTTTAATAAAAATAATTGTTTCGACTATTCTGAACGGGCCTGCACCTTGACGAAGTTCTAAAATACTAGAACAGGCAGAATGGCTTGCGCGTTTCAATGAGGTAAAGAGCCGAAGTAGACCATTATTGGGAATATGGCCACTTCTTTTCCCCCAGAATCCCTCATTTCCCCACATATCTGGACCAATTTACATGTAAATTCCCACTATAAAGTCTTATTTTTTAGGAATCTCCGCCTTGTGGACCGCCTTGTGGAATTTTTTTACCCCAACCATTTTGATTACGTCACACCCGCATTCTTTCCACCCGCGAGATAAATCTTTCTCCACATTTCCACCCACGAGATAAATGTACATTGTTTGGTATCGATTAATATTAGATTTTTCTCAGCTACCCGAATCTCTAGGAATTTTTTAGATAGCATCATCCCCAGGGAGCTACCCTCATTTTAAGATTTTTTTACCGCTAACATTCTGAACCAAAAGAGTTTTCTTCGTCTAACCATTGCATCTTTTGAGATAAACCTATCTTGTTTGGTATCAATTAACATTAGATTTTTCTCAGCTACCCGAATCTCTAAGAATTTTTTAGACAGCATTATCCCCCAGGGAGCTATCCCAATTTTAAGATTTTTTTTATCAATGTCGATTTCTAATCATCTATCCTTTTTAATATCTAGAATCCTTTAACCAAACACGTAGCAGTATTAACACAAATAAATTAAGCACGCAAAAATTTAATAATTTATTTTATCCGATTTACAGTTTAATAAAATAATTGAATACAGTATTTACAAAGTATAACATTATCTTCTTCGTTTAACCAAATCCAAGCAGGTTAAAGTAACCTGTAACAAAAAAAGAAATTAATGTGTTGTTTAAATAGACCTGCAACAAAAAGACATTAATGTACTGTTTAATAAGAGCGGAAAAGTGTTTACGGTCAATAAGACATATTGTCGTTATTCTAACAATATGAGAATAATGTAAAAACATTCCAATGTAATGTGTTTTTAATATGTAAATGAGAAGGTCGACTTTAACGTAATCATCCTCCGATTTACATGTGAAAGCTGTATATAATTTCTTTTTAAAAGTGTATATCTTCTCCAAACCAAAAGACGCTAATTACAGTAGGAAAGTACGCTAAATGCGAGTCAATTAATAACAATTTAATACTGCTTACTGACCTACCTTATTTGTTTGTACAAGGAAACACAATAAAATATAGTAACTACCTTATATATTTATGCCCCATGCGTAGGTAGCTGTACTATTAGGAATGATGTACCTTTTGTTGTCCTCGCCCGACAAACTGATTTTATTAATTAATTGGGTATAAAGCTGGTGTTTACATGGTTTTGTTTAAGACCTCGTACATATTTTCCAGATTACTAGAAGACGTTATAACCATACTTTTTGTGTTAAAGGATTTCACATCGGTAGTCTTTTCTCCCATTTTGGTGTAAACGCCGTAGAGTTCGCAATAGACTTCTATTGCTGTATGTTGTATTGTTTTTTCATTAATTAATCGAATAAATCGCTCTTTCTACTTCCAAAGAAACTCGGACACTCCATCGTCGACACTGGAGTTCTTTATGCGATAGCTAGCCATACGGTTGTTAAACGCTGTACTAACCATTTCTACACCATCGTCGTTAGTAGCGGTAACTGATGCATTTTTATGTTTGTTGCTCCTTAAGAGTGCGGCATACGTAGTTTTTTCCATTTCGAAATCGCATACTTTACACATAATTTGTGGTTGTTTCGTACAAGACCCTTTAACAGCTGGCGGAGTTGAACGTTTACGGCTTAATGACATGCCGTGCTGTTTTTCCTTGTGTCGCTGTAAGCTCTCCATTTTAGTACAAAACAAAATCCGCACTATAAGACTTGGTTAAACTTGTAAGCGAACTAACTTATAACTAAAAAGTTTACTCTAGCGTACCTGATTTATGTTCCCTATAGAATGCATACCGAAGGTTTCCGAACGATATTAAGGATTCAGGATTAAGGATTCAGCGGGGAACTAAATGACGTCATAATCCTTGCTGCTCGTCCAGTACATTTAGCGCCAATGCATGCACCTGGTTTGCATCGTCGATGGTGCGAATGCCGTTAGTAGAAACATCGGAAACGTTTTTCATGTTATACGGATCAATAATCGCATCGCGTGCATATTAAAAATCCAAAAGGGTGGTAGCACACAAATTGGTTGCAAGTCGTGCTGTAGAAGATGCAGTGCTACTATAAACAAAAACTCAATAAAACACTTTAAACCTTTACTAAGGGAATACCAAATTTGTTGTCTACAGGATACTTACTAATAAAGCAATTTAATTTTAAATAACTTCTACGTCATATTTTAGGAAATTGTAGGCTTGTATATTTTCTAAATGAATTACCAAGCGAAAGTATATGCTTAGCGGTATTAAAATTAACCATTAATTTCCCATTTTTACGACCGTGGTTAATTATAGATTAAAATTTAATTTGTTCACGTTCGAGCAACCCGTTAAGTAACATATTTTATAGTAACAGTGCGCTGTATAATACATGCATACCCCTTCGCCGCGCTACTGCTATTCTTGTAGTTGCTAGAAAAAGTCAGTTGCCTTTTTTACTGCTAGGGACCGATGCAAAGCACCATTCTATACATTCTTTAAAGATATGGCACACCGCGCACTTTTTTTGTCTGATAATTAAATTTTGCTCATGTAGGTTTTTACACTTTTCGCATATTTAAACATCTAATACGATCGATTAACCACTTTCGATTATTCTAACGGGAACCGCCATACATTTCGCCGCATCGTTCCTTTTGAATCTAACGATCCTATGGGCTTCCACACACTATCACCTAACGTATCTTTCCTACTATTTGTTAAACAAAAACTACCGGCATCGCCATGTCCGTATGTGGACGTAAGCAGATGTGTACGAGAATATGTAACCATATACATTAATCAGTCTAAGCTATTTTATTTAGTCCAAGAAAACTAATATTTTTATATACCACAATTAATGATCGCCTTTATAGGTTTAACATGTCTACCATTTCCCAATGACTGGTGCTACGTACATGGAAACTTTAATTTCTTATTGGAGAGAATCCTTATTCTCCCACGCACCGTTGCGTAGCTGCATGCCCACCCCTTTTGGGAATATATGCTCGTTATAGGTTGTAGCACCCGCGGTTTTACTTAACTACACTTCGTGAGACCCCTTTAATCTCTTTAATCGCGTCTTTCTCGCTTACAATACAGTAGGACTTAGCCCCACTACCAACAAATTATAATACAGGGCCCCCATTAAATTTGTCTTTAATTTTCCCTACAACTTTTTTGTTGACAAGCGGTATATAGTATTTATTATCCGCGGGGTAGTCACTCTTTTAAGATAACCATATTTTATTTGGTATCAACTAATATTAGATTTTTTTAGGGAACCCAAATCTGCAAATAGATTTTAAATAGAACCGCTCCTTACAAAGTCACGCCTTTTAAAGACTAATTTTTACCCATCTTTATTTAACTCCATCTTTAAAACCCTTTTTTTGCTACCCAAGACATATGCTTTAACCAACCATTTCCCTAGAAATTTAAAACCGCTGTGTCCCGTGAACACCACGTGGAGATAACACGTATACTCTGTCAACCAGGATAGAAGCAGGAAGGATTTGGAAGGATGGGCGAAGAACTTAAAAATTATGAAATTTAAAAACTAATATATACAATAGATTTACAAAATCTATACAAATATAAACAACTATCTTATATCTTTATGCCTCCATGCGTACATTGTTGTACTATTAGGAATGATATACCTTTTGTCATCTTCGCTCGATAAACTAATTTTATTAATTTTCTGCGTGTAAAAATCGTGTTTTTACTCCGGATACATACACCGGCAAGTACTCCACTCCAAATAAAGAATGTTAACTTCTGTTAACTTCTGCATCCCTCGTGTACGCCCAAACACATCCCAGCCCGTGTGCACCCCTGCCCATGCGCACCCCTGCGCGTGCGCGCCTCTACCTATGCGCACCCCTCTCTGTGCGACTGCTATTTCGTGGTAACGTCACGGCCTTTTGTAAATAAAGAGCAATGTAATACTATTCTAAGATGTTTATTCTGACATACATAACAAAATTTAAAAATATTTAATGCCAAGCATGGAGCCATTTAAACTTAATTTTAATACAAAGTTATACACAGAAGACAGTCCTTTCTTTATGTTTGTTTGGAGCGGTTTTAATTTTATCTAATTTTATTCGCAGCTTAAAATTTAAATCGACCCCAAGTCTTCTATCTCCTTTTCTAGCCAATAGTTTGATACATAGAGACCGTCTAGGTTTTCGAATTGTAAAATGTGCCGAAGTTTGCCTCTATATATAAAGTTTTTTATTCCACTGACAACCAGATCCATTCCTTCGTGTAATTCTTGCAGCTTGTGACAATCTTTTAATCGCGGCTCTCCCACTATATCTTGCATACGTATCTTGTTAGCTTGTTCGACTTCTTCTTAATGGTATTGGAGGAAATTCTTATTCTCCCACTCACTATTACGTAGTTGCATGTCCACCACTTTTGGAAATATATGGTTGTTATAGGTTGTAAGATCGTCGGTTTTAAATGATCCGAAAGGTTCTTTACTAGGCAAATATACAATGTTTAACGAACCCCCTTTGCGTGTGGTGTACGCAAAGGTCACGAAAACCGCATTCTTTAGATCGTCTATGTTATTTGCCATTTCGATAAATACGTTTTTAGAATAACCTTTTAAAAATATACGGATTTAGTACCATCCTTTTCCGCAAGGGCGCCTACATAACTAAAAGAGTCTTTTTTACTAACCACAAATGCATGCAACCCGTAGAAACCAGATATATCTAAGTCAGTCCATCGGCACATAAAATAATCTTTTAATTCTTTCTCATTTTCTCTAATAAGATATTCTTTGTCTAACACATGTATTGTTCGCGTATTGTAGCAGTGTTTTCCATGTAGTCCAACTTTCGCTTTTTTGCATCCATTTCCTCTAATTCCAGTTGTCTTTTTCTTCCACTTACAGCGTATGACGTGCATAATAGAGCAATTTCCTTTAGCGTAAACGGATAGAGTGTACTGCCAATATTTACGCGTTGTGGTACAACCTCTGGACGAATGTTAGGCGTATCTATCAACCCTAATTCCGAAATGACTATTTCTTTTGGAATTGTAGAATATGGTGCTGCAGATTGTGTAAAATATGTACTACCTGCTTTAATGTAGCACTTGTTTAAGATTTTTATTTTATCTTGGCTATCTTCCTCCTCTACTATCTCCAAATAATTTACAGGTAAATAGTTAAAACTAAAAACCGAAAGCACATACTTTATCAGTTTTTCTCTTTCCTCTGGTTTTTCGGACAACTTAATTTGCAAGCCCGTCAATTTCTTTGTATTGCCATTCCCCCAATACACGTACTGTAGCAGGTTATTATACACTAAACAGCAGCTTTTTTGTAGCTTGACCGATAGCTTACTCCACATTTTGGCAAGTGGTACCGAGTACATTGGCGCCTTTAGGAAGTATAACTTACTATCTTCCAATAAGGTTAAACAGTCTTTTAAGGGTTTATACACCCGCACTGACATAGCTTCCAATTGCACAGTTGTATATTGTCTCTTCCAATCACGTAATACCATGTTCTTTGGCCAAAGTAGATGCAAAAGAAACAGGGGAACACGGGAGGCTATTTTAGCTCTGAGGGTGATAATGGAGAAAACAATAAAGAAGCGTGATAGCGTATATAAAGGGTTTGTAGATCTGGAAAAAGCATTCGACAATATAAAATGGAAAGAAATGTTCAAAATACTCAAAAAGATTGGAATGAGTTTTAGGGATAGACGGATAGTACATAGCTTATACAAAGAGCAAACAGCGATAATATAATTAGAACAGGTACGTAGAGAAGTAAATATTAGGAAAGGGGTGAAACAGACTTGTTCATCGAAGAGGCAATGAACACTGTTAAATGCAGGAAGGCGTTTGGAATTAATATGCAAGGACAAAAGATTGATATGCTTAGATTTGCAGATGATATAGCGGTATTAGCATCTAGCAAAGAAGAGTTAGAAGCTGCTCTTAATGAAATAGAAAAAGTTCTAACGGAGAGATATGGTGTGAAAATTAACAAAAATAAAACCAAAGTTCTAGAATGCAAAAGAAGGGAAAATAAATTAAAAACAAGAATACAAATAGGTAACAAGAACTTACAAGAGGTTAAGGATTTCTGCGACCTAGGAAGCCAAATAACGCAAGATGGGAAAAGCACAAAAGATATAAAACAAAGATTAGCAGAAGGTCGTGCTACATTTAACAAGAAAAAGCAACTACTGTGTTCAAGGACAACAAACATAGAAACAAGGAAAAGATTGCTTAAAACATATGTATGGAGCACATCACTGTATGGCTGTGAAGTCTGGACAGTAGGAAAAGCAGACAAGAAAAAGGTAGAAGCCTTTGAAAAGCGGTGTTGCAGACGTATGTTGAAGATACCATGGACAGACAAAGTTAAAAACAAAAAAGTACTAGAAATGGTAGGGGAAGAAAGAAGTATATGGAGAACAGTAAAAAATAGGAAAGATAGGATGATAGGCCACATACTAAGACATGAGGGAATAGTGCGAAATATATTAGAAGCATAGATAGAAAAAACGAGAAGTAGAGGGCGTCCTAGGTTAGACTACTGCACACAGATAGTGAAAGATGTAAACTGTGAGAATTTCAGGGAAATGTGTAAGCTAGTTCAGAATAGAAATCAATAGATGGAAATAGGGTATATAACTGTAAAACAATAGAAGGTGACCGATCTGCATCAAACAAGAAAGAACAGCGGCTATGTTCAAAGACAAGGAACATAGATACAAGAGGAAAACTGTTCAAAGCATAGTGGGGAGCACAGCACAGTAAGTCTATGAAATAAGGGTAGATGGAAAAGCAGACAGAAAGAAATATAAGCCTACTGGAATGTTGTGCTTCAAATGTATGGGGATGGTAGCATCGACAGACAAAACTAATAACAAATAGGTTGTAGAAATAGTTGAGTAGATATCTGTGGAAAACAAAAAACAATAGGAGAAATGGAAGGACAGGATACGTTCTAAGGCATTTCTGGAGAATAGTACGGGATATATTACAAGCAGTAATAGCAAAAGGGAGGTAGAGGTAGATCGAGATCAGACTTTCGCACACAGATAGTGAGAGATGCAGACAGTGCAAATTTCAGGGAAATGTGTAGGTTGGTTCAGACTGAAACAATAAGGGTATGCTTTTTTCTTAGTTTCTTTGGAAATCGGCCCGCTCGTGGTTTTTGAAGTCGTCTTTATTTGCGCTTTGATCCATGACCTAGGATCGTTCTCAGAGTGGTGGAGGCTTCAGATTTGACATTTATGACATAAATTGAGGGTAACTTTGGTTTTTTATGTTCGATGTATTTGGTTTGGGTGCATTAGGTAAAGATTTTAAACTTTGAAGTTTTCCCTTGATGTACTCGGGCCGGTTGTGTCGAGCATCAATGGATCGGGATCGCCTTCGGTTTGTGTCATGGCTGTCGGACTTAGAGTTTTTGTTGTTTTGGCGGCGATCCTGGGTCGTGGATCGAGGCGTGGATGGGGATGATTTTGGAAACTGTGAGTGGTTTGGTTCCCGGGGAGGATTAAGAAGAATGCTAAACAAACATACAAGGAGTATTAAATGAGGGTACGCGTCCAATCTGTTCTGATGATGATGAATTGTTTTGAATTAAAATAGAATGTCTCAGCTTTCATTTGTAATATTTTCGATTTAATACAAAAATTTTTAAAGTTTTTACTACATTTTAAAGTTGAAGTGCTAGTATTTGCGTGTTTTATCCTATGACTGAACCCATTGAAATTTATTTGTTAAAAGCTATGAAGTAGATACCTTTCTAATAGAGGATTTGTTAGAATATTATTATATACAGATCAAATCATTAGTTGTAAAGATCTGATTGATGGAAATGTAGGTATTTCTTAACATACCGAAAGCTAGCTAATACAGTTCAAAATACACAATTTCCAAAATATTTACAGAACGGATTCGAAAATTTCTTAATATTTTTTTAAATTTACACATCTTTAAGGCGCCCAATTACACTAAGTATCCCCTATAAGCGTATAAACTAAAGATACACGTGTACCTAAGGCGCCATTGCAAAGTATATCAGCTTTAAATTCACTTAAAGCAACATTTTAAAAACAAATGCCATACAAACTAAGCCTCTTTAATTTTTCATTTCATGTTCTATTAAAATTAATACTAAATACAAACATTACAAATCAATATACGACACCGTTAACAATTTATATCATATAAAACAGCTCAACACAGCTTTACCATAACGATGTGTTTATTGCCCCCTTCTATAACCAACATAGGGGAACACAAACAGAGGAGACTATCTTAGAAGTGGGGGCGTATCGAGTGGGAGAAATAATGGAGGGCGTGTTAAAAAGTAAAACTCAAGACATGCGCCCACATTGCAACTTTACGCACACCGACTTTCGGCAAGTTGAGGAAACAAAATGGTTGTCTGTAATTTTAGTATTCGCCGTTAGATGGCCCCGTCAGGCTGAAACGCAGTAATGTTATGTACGTAAAGTTAGTGAAATTTAGCTGAATATAGATTTGAATTTATTAAAACTTCTGTTTAGAATTGCAAATTGGAGAAGTTATTTTTGGTTTAGGTTTTTAATGCATGTAAGTGTCTGGGAATCCTGTTGATCTGTATGTATGTCAAATAAAAGCTCGAATGTTTTCCTGATTTTGGATTGATATTGATAGGTGATTACTTAAGCTATTGGTAAGCTTGAACTTGGTTTAATAAGTGCTTAGTCTCAGGTCGTAAACTACTAAGTATTCAATTAGGAGACAAGTGAAACCTGTCTAAAATTATATAATGAGTAGTTTTTGTTTTATAGGAGCACATGAATAAAACAGGAAGTATTTTATGCCGTCTTATTTTCCAGCAAAAGTTTATAGACTTCAAGCATTTTAAAAACTTATATAAAATTTCAACTCAAATAATAAACGGGTCCTCCTCACTGTAACTGAATTGGACTTAATTATGCAGACTCTTCGAATTATGCAGACTAGACTTCAATTCACCAAATTAACCATGAAAATTGAAGTTGGATTTCAGTGTGGCATCTCTATTTTTCAAGCCTATTAAAATTACATAGCGGATGAGAAAAATGTCTAAAGTAAACCACTTTAACCCTTTGTATACCGTCGATACTTATGAGTACCTCATATTTAGACATGGTAGTTTGAAGTACCTCTGGAAATACAAAACACTGATTTTGTTACACTTTTTCTTTAAATTGATGTAACTACTCTACCTTATAGGTGGCAGAGCCTCTATAAATTGAGAGGAGTTCCTGTTTAAAATTCAAATCCAGGGAAATGTATGAAAAACGGTTTTGAGTACTATAGGACCCTTTTCAGAGAACTCCTAGCCAGCTAAGTTTCTTCAACTTAGGGCAGAGCTATGAGCCAGGGTCGTAGGATAGTGTACGATAAGACAAGAATTTTTAATGGACGCCACCGTATCCTAATAATAACTGTAATGTCTAACAATCCGAAGATAAGATACGGAAATCTTTGAAAAAATCTTTTGAACAACCAACACGTATAACAATATTACTTACTTACCGCTAACACTGCAAGCTCAGCTTAAAACGATGACCTCGTACTATCTGAAAATTTAATCACCTCAAAAAGATTTGTAGAACTAGGGCTATATTAGAGCCTAGTCACTTTATCACAAAAAAATAAATTCCAAAAAGATTAGCTAGTTAAGATTATCCCTCAAAAAAAAATATCTTACCAATACAATATCAGTGGTCTTTCTTTCTACACTACAAAGGTTTTATGAATTTGGTTGCTTGCTTTTATAGAAAAATTATTGTTAACGTCAATGAAAGAAAGCTTTGAAAGAACTTACTCCACTTTCTATCGGTTTAAAGAAATATACAAATATACATCGTTTATACAAATTTACAAGTATCCATGTTTTGTATCCATCAAAATATAGTAATAGTCAAGTGTTATCTCTTATTAATTTTAGGTATTTCAACAATTTTATTTATTAAACTTCTTTAAGAAGGATGTTAAGTTAGTATTAATATGATACAACCTATACTAGTTACCGAAATAGGATCCTGTTTTGGCTTACAAAATTTAATAAATGAAATGACTTATTTCATATACGATTGGACTTGAATTTAATAAAAATTTATTTCTTGAGTGAATTAGCAAATTTCCTTATGGTATAACATAATCTAGATAATAATTATACTTTAAAAAAACTAGTTTGTTCAATGTGACAAACAAAAGTGGAATATCACCTGCTTAGTTACAACACATTCAACTTTAATCTTTTAAAATTCTTAGAAAGTTATATTTAAAGTTTGCGTTCTTACGAACAATTATATTACATCAAACTATTAATTCTGGAACAAAAAGGCGTAAGCTAATTGAAACCACTATATAAAATTTGCAGAAAATTACATCTCTGGTAATGGTTTGATGAAACGAGAATTGATTCAGAAAATACTCGCTACAAAAAATATGTTCACCAGATAATTGAAATTTCAGTAGGAATTCATATTTACCAATTCACGTTCCAACTATTTGTGTGCTCCACTCTAACAACAGCTGTGCGACCTTCGCCTGCGCTTAGGAAAATAAACTTGTTTTTCAGTTAACAAGAACGTTCAGGTGTGGTTTACGACAGGATGCTTTCAAAACATTTCAACGGGATCTGCATAATACTTAAACTGCAATACTCCATAACTATAATGAACTTGCAATACTCTCGCCAATAATAACTAAAGTGTTGCCATACGACGTAATAAAATAAAAAGCTTGCACTACAGAAACCAAGGAATTAATTTAAATATTAAATAAAATAATTATATACCGTGATGATGTATTTCATAACTATATGTTGATCATTTTACAGGTCGTCTCTTAGTGATTGTTTCTATCATAAGAGGCAAAGCAATTCCTTGGAACCAGGCTGTACGCCGGTCGGACAACATGATTACGGACAACCTTTCAAACTCGCGGCAAAACTTGTCTCCTTTTTACATCCTGTTATTTAAAATGGATTCGAGTACTACAACGCTTTACTCTGTGAGCAAGCCCAAAGAAATGAATTCTTGCATCAACACGGATAACAAGGTAACTGGAAGGTTATTTTAATCCCATGAACACAGATGGAGTTGCATGTAACGAATAAGCATTATTTATAAGAAATAGAAATTTAACGCTTATAATACCCCAAAGGATTTTTATAAATAAATAATAATTACAAAGGCGTATATTAATGAAGGACGAATCCGTAGTCGTTACAACTTGATAAAAAATTTAAAAAATTCTGTATTGTTTTGTGTTAGGGCTATTCAACGTATGGATAGGTATTACAATTACTATTGGGGGTGTGATTTGTATCGATATTAGTGTTATTGAATGCACAAAAATGTGGGAGTGTTAAATATCTGTCAAAGGTTCAAATGGACTACGTTGAACCTCTTTGAAATAACGATACGTATCGATTCATGGTTTGAATAGCCCTATCCATTCAATTTTATATTGAAAATACGAAAATAACAATATCATTGTGGATAACAAAATTTATTGTACTTAAATATATACTTATAAAACTATTTCATGATATGCATCGCGAAGCAATTTCCTAGTAAGTATTAAGCTATGGGTTGTTCAAACTGTTTAAACAAGTATAAACTATAGTCTTAATTCATTCATTTTAGTATTTACTAAAGTCTCGCAAGGAGCTTTAAAGATCGCTGCTCCTATCAGATTCAGAGTATTGTCAGATAGAAGTTTAATTCCTGGGGAAATTTCTTCAAATTCTTTTTTGACAGTATCATCAACATCAGAACAGAAGTATATCTCGCGTTTTGAAGGGTTAATTTTCAATCCCAAAAGAGAGCATCGTGTAATAATTACTTCGAGATCGGAAAGTACATCTCGAGGAATCTCTCCTAGAGTGCTGTCATCCAAGTATCAAGTATTGAATTCCGACTTTAAGGACTCGATAATTGTCTGAATAACTAAACTGAATACCATTGGTCCAGCTGGGGTCTCCTTTTTGGGCTCCTACTTGAGAGCCAATTGTTTCTTTTCTGTAAAAAAGTAACGAAGGTTTTGAGTAGCATTGGTACAAGAATTGAAACATGTCTGGAACTTGTTTCAAAATCTCTTCTAATATCTCATCTCGTTCCACGGAATTGAAAGCATTTGCGAAGTCGATTTTCAATATTACTTTATTTGTGTTTCGATTTTCAGAAATATATGTCCGAAGACCATGTACCGCAGCCTCACATACACATTTGTAGCGAAACCAAGTTCTTTCGGTCTGAAATATGTACCTAGTTTTTTTCTGTTTTTCAGACATGCTAATTTTGCTACTAGTCTGCGAAAAGTGTTACCCACATTTATTGGTCGGATGCCACCACATTTCTTTTTTAGGTCACAAAAGGAAGTTCCATAAAGAATTTTTGTTATTGTGGTATTCACTCGTCCAGCTAACATTTCATTACATGGTCTTGTTATGGAAGATAACAAACGTTTTCTGGCGTCTCCAGTAAGTTTAGAGATCATATCTTTAAGATGTTGGGGTTTTAGACCGTCCTGCAGCAGAACCATCTGTCCTACGTGCTCTGATTTATTATCAACTCAGAAAGATACACAACCAACGTCAAACCTAATCCCATGTCCTTTTTGTCCAGAGGAATTGAACAAGAAATATAAAGGTTTAATAGGACTCCGCCGACATGTAACACATGCTCATCATGATCAACTCCCTTTCTTGTCACAGTCACAAACTTCCGAGGAAATGCCTTTTCACAAAAAAATTGCAGAGCTCAAGGAAAAAATACGAGTTTCAAAGCGTATTCCGAGAGGAGCCCGTATAACTGCAACAAACAAACTACCCTCATTAATTGATGAATACATCGCCAGAAATGACGAGAAATCTTGGGAAAACCTTTTATCATTTGCATACATAGCCCTAAGGATCCCTAAGAAATCAAAATCAAAATCTCTCGCCACTTCAGTGAAACTCAATACGGATAAGTTTAATATGACATTACTTCATCCACGTAATATCAAACATAAAGGTTCCAGTATCTGGAAAAGAGCCGAAATTACACTTGGGGACGGAGATATTCGCGGAGCAGTTTTTTCAAAAAATTTGGGACTTCATAAACATCTGCAACACACGTTCTACTTTAAGTTTCAATAAAGATATCGATGGATATCTAGCAACTTGTGAGAAGGAATCCGGAGCATGGTTAAAAGCAATCCCCTCCAAAAATATAGGGACTTTGCTAGACAACAACACTTTCCGTATCTCTATCGCTTTACGCATGGGCTATAACATATGCGTCCCTCATACATGCATATGTGGAAGTGAGGTTGACCCCACCGGAACACATGAATTAAGTTGTTCGAAAGGTGCAGGTAGACAGACACAACATTTTAACCTAAATAATATAAAAAACATGGCTTTACATCTGCTGAAATTCCTTCAGTACTTGAACCAGTTAGACTCAATAGAAATGATGAAAATCGCTCTGATGGCATGACCCTGGTTCGTTGGAGAAACGGACAAATACTTGTGTGGGACAGCACACGCAGTGACACGCTTGCACCTTCACATCTTGAACACTCCTCCAAAGAAGCCAGAAAAGTGGCAACTAACGCAGATTTAAGGAAACTAAACAAATATAAAAACATTATGGAACAAAATTACTGTTTCATCCCATTCGCAGTAGAGACAATGGGTCCCTTTTGCCAAAAAGCTTTAGATTTCAACGACTCCATTGGAAAACTAATTGCAATAAAGACAGGTGAACCACGCTCGAAGTCATATCTTATGCAGGGAATAAGTATTGCAATACAACGAGGCTATGCTGCCTGCATCATGGGAACGTTTCCTCCTTCTGTGACGATGGCGGAAATTTTCTATTTACTCTAGATTAATTGTAAACTTTGTTAAAATTTGCCTATCCATAATATATATCTACAGTTATAAAAAAATTGTTTAAAATTCAGCAAAACAGTTTTTTTTCGTTGCAGCATAAAATACCCCACACATGTAGAACACACTGAATGCAGTTTTGATTGAACCGACTTAGAACTACACTTTTTTTATCCACCTCTACTATCAATATACTTGACGAAATGATTTCCCAAATTTCCTAAACTTACACTTGCAGGCACACTGTAGTTGTATTTTCGTTTTTTTGTGTATTTTTGGAAATTCTTTTCTACTTGGATGTATTTGACCTAATTAAATCCTGTGCAATTTCTCTTCTAAACCTGAGCAATATTTATGCTTCTTCAAGATTATAATGCTTTGCTACAACATATGCGTTAATGAATGTTATCTCGAGGAATCCAAAAAATAATCTGTGCCACCACTTTTTTGATCTTCGGTCGATAATGTAAGAAAAACGTAATTGATCGTGGTGCTCAACACCACCCATAAAAGCGTTGTAATCTTTGACTACCTTACGCGCCTTTACAGTTATTCTTTCCCCATTCTTTTCTTTTCTATTTACAGTGGTTTTATTACTTCTGTGAAAGTTTGAAGCTATTGTAATTATCTTGTTGTCGTTCCATTTGAAAAACATGACATCTGTGTCCAATCAAAATCACCTTTCTTCAGTTTTTTGTCAATTTCTAGATTTTTCGGATTTACCATTATATTATATCTTATTGTTCCACAAGCTAGGATTCTTTCTAATAACTTCACAGATGTGAAAGTAACTGTCAAAATAAATTATCTTTCTTTTCCCCACTCAGGTTCTGTCAAAAATTAGCAAATTTCTCGTCTACTGTTTGATTTTTACCTTGTTAAACGTCAATTTTTTTTTACAAAACCGTTTTGAGCTGAGAGGTACCAAATCTTAAAACCTCTCTTAATCGGTTTCATTGGATTATACTGCATTAGAGAGTGCCGCCCTTCGAATTTAATAATAGATTCATCCACACTAAGTTTTCTTGTTCTATAATAATGGCTTGCAAACTGTCTGGTGATGGTATCCATGAAAAACCGCACTTTGTACAACTTATCCTTGTTAGCGTTGGTAAGCAAACTGTTATGATTAACATGCAAAAATTGTAAAACTTGCTGCAATCGATTCCGTGACATACTTTCTGATACAATTGGTACGTTCAGATCTCTAGAAGGTGACCAGTAACTTATTTTATTCAATACTGAATGATAGCCCATTACGAAGTTTGTGCCAATAAATGTTACCAATTCCTCTTTGGTTAAATTGAGAGTTTGATCATTTTGTATTGCATATAAATTCGACGGAAATACAATATTATCTAAAGAATCGCATAAAAGTTCAACAAAAATTTTCAAAGCTGTTGGTGGACATTGAAACGCATCTTCATTAACACCTATAGGAGAGTTGTACTGTGGCATATAAGTGTCTTTGTCCCGTTTTATCCACTTTTTTCTGGTTCTACTTTTTTTCTGGCGTCTCAATAATGTCTTGTATTTCCTGAATATCTTCAATCTGCTCATGTTCCACATTTGACTGCTCTACGTCTTGTTGTAAACGATGCACATGTGTTTCTTCTCCTTCTTCTATGTTATAATCAGATTTATCATCTTTATTTATGTTGTTGTCCAGCTCTAATTCATCATACAAATTGTTTTTAATTATATCTAATAATTCTTCTTCTGTCAAAGGACTCGCTAATTGGAATTTACTTTTACTGTTTGTATTATTCATTATATGGTTCTGTAGTAAACAAAAATTCGTGTAAATATTTTATACAACAACATATGCCATGTGAAATTTAAGATTATATTTAAAATATTACAATTCCAGTAAAATAAATTTGAATTTATGAAGGTAATATTCATTATTTATTAGAAACGTTCCAACAACAAAGGTACTTAAAAGTGCCACGTACATTTGGGTTTATAACTAATATACTGTACATAATTATATAATATAAAAACCGATTTATGCTTATTTACTGTATAATGCACTGTAAGAAATAAAAACTTTTTCGAAAGGTTGTAAAATATTCAATAAACTAGCACTTGAATGCACGAACTGTTATAACCTAAGATACCTTGATTTAAAACTAGCGTTTTGGTTGGTGAATTGACAGGTCATACAACGCCATCTATTTTAAAAGAAAGTGTATGAATACTTAATACTTTATCGTTGGTAATAGACATGTGAAATATTATTACAAGCAAATTTATAGGTAGCTAAAACAGCCGGTATTCTAAAGTACCGCCGGGATGATACAACACTCTTAAAATATACGTGGCTGGTACACAATGGGTTAAAAATAATGACATAGCAAAAGGGGCACTCACTTTCTAAGTCTTTACTAAAATTAGGAAAAAGCTTTTTTTTAAAAACTGTGCTATTGTTCTTCACGATTTAAACGCTTTCACATGCGTTCAAATCAACTCCTGGAACCTCTTTCTACTCAAAAGTTACCACCTGGGCTTTAAAGGTATCTTGAGGTGATGGAAATTGGCGTTTACGCATTTCTTGTCTGACATTTAAGAAAACAAAAGGTCATTAGGAAACCTATATCACGAATACGGGCAACGAGACATACTTCATGCTTTTTCTCCTTCAAATAATCAGTTTTGATGTGCTAAATTGTTACGCGTTAAAAGTGTTCAACAGATTTTTAGTCAATAATTAATTTTAGGGGATTATCATTGTAGGAAATGAAAATTTGAGAGTGTAGGGAATGCAAGTATGTTTACCCAAACGACACTTCAATTTTATTATTTCGTCTTCTACTATAAATAACACAGACCTACATTTTTTTTTATGAAAAAGTGTTTCAAGTTTAATAGGTGTCCTATAGTAAATGAGGTGTGCTGATCACAAATCTGTGCTTAATTTTTCCAGCACATCACGTTTTCAGGAAAATGTGTTTGAAATTTTTCATAGAAACTGCCAAAAATATTGAGAAAATATTTATTGAAACTATATTTAAGAGAAAATTACACTGCAAAATTGAGTTGTTCATTAAAAAAAACAATGCAGTATAATCTACGTTAGACAATCCTTGGTTTTTTTTTGAATAAAATCGTTCTCTTTTTCCCTCAAAACTGCATTTTGTAGTTTTCTTTTTGTGGATTTTTGTGAGCGAGTCCCTCTTCAAGGTCCAGCAGTAATCAGCCATCATTCTAATATCCCATCTTCCTTGGTAACGTCTCTCTATCTTCCTTATGTCTTGATGGAACCTCTCTCCCTGTTCCTCGCTGACAGCTCCAAGATTTTCGGGAAAAGAGTCAACGTGAGAATTCAGAAAATGAAGTTTGACGCTCATATTGCATCCCAGTTTTATATAATTTTCGACCATGTTGGCTACAATTTCTTTGTAGTTTGGAGACTTGTTATTTCCAAGGAAACCGTCTATGAATTCTACGAAAGAACTCCATGCTTCAAATGTATCCCGGGTCATTGTATTCTGGAACAATCTGTTCGATTTTAAGGTTCGAATTTCAGGGCCTACAAAAATGCCTTCTTTAAATTTAGCTTCAGACAGTGCAGGAAATTTGTCGCACAAGTATTTAAAGCAGTCGCCTTGTTTATTTATAGCTTTGACAAACTGCTTCATCAATCCTAACTTTATGTAAAGGGAGGCAAAAAACTAATTTTGGGTCAACTAATACATCACGCAGCACATTTTTTTGTCCCGGTACAGGTCTTTCTCTGAGTGGCAATTCTTTCTTAACGTAATGTAAATCTTGTGCTCCACTGTCCCACTCGCACAAAAAACGGATACTTTGTGAATCCAGACTGCTGACCCAAAATCATGGATATTATTTTGTGGTCTCTACAGATTTGTCAACAATATTGGCTATACTTTATTGTATTTAGCAACAGCTCAAGATTCTCATACGTTTCTTTCAGATGCACGGAGTGAGCAACAAGCACCGAGGCATAAGTATTACCATTGTGCAACAAGACACCCTTCAGATTTCTCTTAGAAGAATCAATAAATAACCTCCACGATGTGGAATCGTAATTGTCAGCTCCCAGTTTCATGACTAAAACAGGGATATTATTACAATACACCAGAGAACCCTCTTGAGAGAAATATTCCGCGAACCCTTTCTCACGATGTCTATACCACGATAATGTTGTTTCTGGAGCCAACAGATTTTTGTCTTTCAGTCGTGATCCTAAGATTTGTGCAGCATCCTTCGATAGGCTCAAGTCAATTAGTACAGCTTGGATAAACTGTCGAGGTTGGTCTATATCGGGATTGAATTCGTTTTCATCGGTTTTTTCGTTTGAACTTTCATCTGATGATTGCTGTTAAATGGTGTGAAGAAAAAGTGGAGGAATGGGAATTCCTGGTCCATAAGGTACAGGTCGTTTAGCAGACAGTAAATCAGGATACTGAATAGAATGTTTATTTTTCGAAACCCTTGATATCGCAGGAGCAAAAGTAACAGTCCTCTCCATGGTTTTTTTGTTCCCTCCATACGTTACATTTGATTTTCAATGCTCCACCTGAAGGTACTACATTGGTCAGGAAGCGAGTTTTTTTTACCTGAAAAATTTTGAATTTTGCTAAACCCTTGCTGTTCCAAGCAAGGTAAGGATCTTTAACGTGCGTGACAACACTCATATACGGGACCTCCATTTTAGCTCTTATCCCAACCAGGGCGTATTTTTGTGAAAAATGCTCGCTTAACATTTTTCAAGCGGACCGTGTCGGGATTCGAACCCGGGACCTTGGACGTGGTACTCACACGCATACCAACTACGCCACGAAGCCGTCTTGTTCCTCCTCTATACCATAGGAATGCCAAAGGGTAAAGAGCTACGTGTACCTTTTGTGCATTTTTTCAGTAGCTCGACACACTGAAGCACACAGTAGTGGAGCCCAAGGTTTGTTCTGATCACCAAGCCTTATACCGAAGTAAGCGTGATATGCTTTTTTGATATTTTCTGTTATGTTTTATTGATGCATTGCTATCGTTGTATCACCACACACGTAACAAAATATATCAGGACTATTTTTGCACTTTCTTGGTGACATTATGACGCACCAAACACTCAGAAAACAAAACACAACTCGATGCTACAAACAACTGGCGCTAACTAACTATTTCGTAAACAACTGCCGATGCCGTCAAGTTGACCTTGACAGATGTGGAAAAGAAACAGTGTTGTCATTGAAATGTAATAAACATAATATTATACTAAAATATTTTCTATCGATGTATCAAGTATTTTAAAAAAATAATTTTAATGCAATTTAGGAAATATCATAAAGGTTCTTCTTTGCTCTAGTACAAAATATCTCACAGGTTTTTTTAATTTTGTGAAAAATCTTGACGTGATGGGCTCAAACCAAATACACATTTAGAATCAACGTACTCGTATTAGCTAAGGACTCTTATCAAATTCAAAACACCAAAAATCATGTCGGCCTGTGTAATCATCAAACGGTATAAGCTACAAACCTTAACAATTACCTCAACTAATATATAATTCTCCCTGTAATAAAATTTTGAGTTTTAAAGGTTTAAGTTTACATCAGGCCTTTTTATTTTTATTTGACAAAGTTCCGAAAAACATCAAATCAATGCCGTTCTGATTAGCAAAGAAAATTCAGAATTAAAGTGTAATTACGTCGCTCTAGCAACACTCTCCACTCAGGTATGTTAATATGGCGATCAACTTATAAATCATTCTGAAGCACATCTAAAACAGAAATTTTGACTGAGAGGCGAACAATATTGACGTTGGCCGTTTGAACTACAAGTTGACGTACAATGGTATCAACTATAATTCCTTTTCTCCAACAGTTCCGTTCAGGAGTTTCATCAACGACCACAACAATACGTATCCCGATTTTATAGGTTCCGCTGCTTTATAACGCATTGTGCGTCGACTCAAATCTGGGAGATATTCTCGTACCCACCGAATCCAAAAAGCGTTTGATACTTATTATGCTACTTACTTTCCAGTTTTTTCTTAAGCGAATGACGTCAAGGTTCGTGTGAACGTTAATAATCCTAGGTTTTCACAGCGTCAACAAAATTGCACTATTCAACGGGGATTTTTCCAAATTCTAAAAAAGTCCCTAACTTTACTTTAATATTCTAATACCAAATAGCTTTAAAATAAAGCGTAACAACGTCTTCCGGGTAACAAAAATATTGAATGAGTTGCTGGGACAAGACGAACTGGCGCACCTTATTAACAAAGCATTGCAAGGTAAGTGGTTCTATATTATGACCATTTCACATGTTTATAATATTATTTTTTCATCGTTTTCATGCGAACCCACTCCCGCACCACTGTAGTTAGCCGGTGCACCCTAAAAATTGTTACGGAACTCCCGATTCTTCTGGGCAAATCAAAATTCGCAACGTAAAATCATTTCTACCAGTATCAAGGTAAGCTGAAATAAATTTTCATCTAAGTTTCTATTCATCAAAACATGTTAATTTTAGGATAAATTGTGCTTAAGGAATCAACATCTGTAAAAATGGGCACTGTTACTTCTGGACAATATACCGTCTCGTCCAATGACTGAAAAACTAAAAACTCGGTGTGGAAAGAATTTTGTATTGTTTAAGCCGCCAAATGTCACCCGATTACTCCAGCTAATGGATCTGAATGTAGACTAATTAAACGTTATTATAGAAAGTTTTCTTAGTTTAATTGTCATTGGGAGTGATGCAGTTGCGGCCGCGCTGAAGAAAATTATATTAAGGAATGCAGTTGTACATTTGGCCGCTACGTGGAAAAGTTAGGTCCACAGGTTATTGCAAAATGCTATTATATCCTAATATAAAAGTCGGACCAAGAACCAGTAGTTGAAGATGACTTACTACTATCAGTACTACAACTGCAACTGAAAAAGGAGGAAGTTATAGACGCTACTCTAGGAGAAACAATCACCTTTTTGAAGATATAGAAGCTACAAGTTTGTTTAACCTCTTATTTTAAAGCTACATACGCGGAATACACAGCTCAAGACTGAAGAATGTAACAAAGATACAATCAGTAAACATACAAATATAAATGATTCTAAAAATGAAAACGGATCTGAAGAAGGCGACTATAAAATAGAAGAAGGGTCAAGTGTAAAATGCACACTCGGAAACAGTTAAACGTTGCAATAGAATAGGCAAAACAAAACACCCTGAACACTAGTGAAATTATAAGAATAAAAACATGCATGACAATACTGTTTAAGCCAATCCCTCTACTTGTTACATGCCAAAATGGTCATGTATCATGTTTTAGGGTAAGAGATACTTTGTAGGTTAATTGCCGCGTATTTTTGAAATGATACGCTAACTTCCGTCGTTGGTGACGGTTGAGTCTGCGCAGAAGGGATGCGGAAGTGCGCGAGTCGAGGAAGCCAGGGTTAATTAGCTGGACATGGACGAAGCAACAAGTGTGTAAGTGCGGTGTAGTTTTTAAAGAAAAAAGGTATGTAGTTTTCTTTTATCTTACCTTATCGTACCCGCTACCTATTTCCTTTCAAATCCCCTACACGAAGCAATAAGAAGATCACCAACGGATAATAATTTGATGTTCAACCCGGCGAACTACGAAAACCATACAACGTGGTGGATTCTGAGATGAAATTCTGAGATATACATATCAAGTAAGTAATTTGAACTTTACCTAAAATGTGCATGTAAATTGACATAGACACTGCAATTGCATCATCCAGTAAAAACGTGGTCTGTATAGATTATATAACGGCGTTAGAGCCTAAATTGTAATAACGCTGTAAACGGTAACACACTACATAAAAAACAGAATCCAAAATAACTTTATGTTTTTAACAAACGATTAGTTAAGTAATTTGGGTGTACAATATAATGTATACCGATTAATATACATTTGAACATAATAGAAACTAGATAATGTACATACGTTCACTATGTGTAACTAATTGTTCTTGCAACCTTTATTATTATGAACAATTCTAGTAATATGAACATATCAAAATACTTGTGTGTTCTGTTACTGCGATTGTACTGTATTATCTTAATTATTTTATACTGTACAAGTTAGGATGGACTGTATGTCGATGAGTAGTTTGGAATCAAATAAGCGAATTAGATAATAAAAAAATAAAAAAATAAAATGATATTTGTCGCCTTTAATAGGGTTGGTCTCGAGCTCTTGCTTGGCTTGGTTCGGCTCGAAATCGACCCGAGTTTCGAGCCAAGCTTTGCTATAGAAGTACGAGCCGAGCTTTGATCAGAATTTCATTTTAGTCGAGCTGAGCCGAGCTCGAGATGTGGTCAAGCCGAGTTTTTCGAACCTGCTCACGAGCTGTAAAAATTTTTACTTTCTCACACCATATGTAGCATTGCTTAAGAGAAAGTTTTGTAATCAAGAAAAATTTTGATGTAAAGATTTTGACGTTATGAGCCTCTCGGATTTCAAAAATGCCGATTCTAAAAAATTTCGCTGTCTGTGTCTCGTTGCCGATAACAATCGACTGCCATGGTTTTAATATAATTTAGTTCGAGGACTACAACAAAATTATTTACTAATCTTTCATTATAAAAATTTAAAAGCAGAATAAGTTTTCAATTGAGATCGCTCCAGTTCCGGGAAAATAGCATGGATGGTTATTTTGGGAGCAGTTTTTCCAAACTTACTAGAACAATGAAGTTATGTATATGGCACTAATTAAGAAGCGTATTTAGAATTTGAAAAAAATGGCGACTGCTACAGCACACTTTATATTTTTTTTACAGAATGCTGTAAATCTCAGAAACTTGAAATCGCTTTGAAAGAGGCAGTATAAAAGAATATTTTTTTAAACATTCTTGTCATTCACTTTCAAATTTTGACTTTTGAGTCAATGCAAAGATTTCCAAGCTGTAAATGACCACAGTTTCTTTAAAATCGGACAACCGCAACTCGGAAGTGCCACTTTCCCTTTTATTTCGTTAGTTTTTAGCGGTTCAGAATGTCCTGTGATGCCTCGCAGCATCTTTTGCGATATGTGGTGCAGGAAAAAGCTATAGTCAGACATCGGTTTTCTAGTGATGTCCTATTGAATTATTTGTTCCTAATCCCGTGCAGCTTTCGTTCATTGTTTACTTAAAAGACACTCCTTTAGCTATAAGCAAGAATCGTTTTCTACTTTTGAAAATTTATTGAGTCAATTTGAAATGGGTAATAATTCCACATAGGTGGCTACTCTCGTCCGGAATCTTTGGAAGATAGTGACCAAGATGATTTTGATATTAACACTTTATACAGGTCAAAACGAGCTAAAATTGATGATTCACGAGCAAGCAGCGAATTGCTCGTCGTTGTTATGACCTGCAAGATATTTTGAAGTGGTGAGAAAAATAATGAAGAGCAAAATCTTATACTCAGCCAGATGGCTAGAGATCTTTTCAATATTACAGCTACGTGGGTTCCTGCGGAACAATTGTTTTTAAAAGCAGGATTGGTGATTATAAAACAACGAAATCGGCTTAACAACGAATCCGCAAAAGTTTTGTTGGATCTGAACTCAGAGATGGGAGGCAAATTTTTAAAAACTCTTGAAATGAATTAGAGATTTCTACAAAACTAGTGCTATATGTAGTCGTGTTTTATGGTTTTGATTTATGTTAATTAATCTTTTATACATGCACGGTGTTATTTATTTGATGACTGAAATTCAAGGTATTATTCTCTGACCTATTTTAACTTTTAAGACTAAAGTTTATTTAGTCAACGCTTATCCTAGACTGCTTCGTTTTTGAGATACAATGTGTTGAAATATTTTTTTGGAGAGAACGGTCTTAAATTTGAAAAGATGATTTTTCTAACATTAGCCATTATATTGACTTTTTACAGTTTGGTCAAATGGCGAAATTTTGAATATTAAGAATAAGAGTAGTTTTAGATCACCGCAAGTATTACGTTTAGCTAAATGCGCGAGCATGAATAGGTAACCATTTTTCAAATATTTGCTAAACCGCGAATAATGTGAAAAAGGAAATATGGGTTCTAAATGTGCCAGACGAAAAGTTCAGTGTCAAGACTAAATAAAGTATATGGGAGTAGAATTGAATCTCACCAAGGACAAAAACACTTTTTTGATTATTTCAAAACGCATCAAGACAAGGTTGTTTCATAGAGAAAATAGGAATAACCATACCTTTCAAATTTGGGACCGTCATCTCCAGAAGACCAGAAATTACAGAGAAACAAATTAAAAACTAAAAATAAACAATATTTCAATCTTTGCATTTCAAAAGTGTTGATAAAACCTTTTAGTCTTATCAAATAGGCCAGGGAATCACATCCTGCATTTGTAACCATCGATCAAATAACACCTTTTATTTAATAAAATTATTATCAAATATTCAGCGGCAATTTTTTCAAATATATCTCGCAAGGGTTGCATTGCACAACCAAATTTTTTTTTTGGTGATAAAATGCACTGTGTGACGTCAAATAAATGTACATATACCATTTGGCACAAAAAATGTATAACTGCTCGCTACCCTCTATTATTGTCATTATATGCAATATTGATATCTCTTATGGTTTTTGAAGACCTATAAGATTCAAGTTTTATGCACTGTAGAACCGTAGCATCATAATTTGAATTAAAAAAGAAAAACAAGTTAGCATTCAGCTCTCGGTCCGAGCTTAAGGAAAACATCTCGAGCAGAGCTTGAGACTACGAGGGACACTATTTATGTATTGAGAACTGGCAACACTAGTATTGCCAGGTGTAATTGCCATCGTAAAGTTTGACATTTTTGAGGTTGTAGGTACTCAGAACGTTTTGACGTGCAAGCACTATTTGTGTTTTTTGCAGTGTTTAAAATTTCATCTCGACCAAAATATGGAATTAACTCGCGAACATTTTTGTGTTATGATTTATTATGACCTTTGACGTGGTCTAATTCAAGAACAATGCATCAATCAACTGAATTCAACTTATGGCGATGAAGCGCCATCCACAGTGACTGTATATCACAGGTACACTGAATTCAAACGTGGACGTAGTTTGCTCGCGTACGAAGTTAAAGAAGGTCGTCCAAAATCGGTCGTTGTGCCGGAAAATATCGATGCTGTGCGAAAACTAATTGAAGAAGATTCTCATGTGACATATCAAGAAATCGAAAGATGTTTAAGCATTCATATGACCAGTATACATAAGATTTGCACGAACATTTGTGTGTTCGGGAGCTGTGCACGTTGGATTCAACATTAGTTGACAGATGCTTAAAAAATGCTCGTGTCGATTGGTGCCGTAAAATGATTTCAATATACAACTGTGGTGCATCCAAAGCGGTATACAACATCGTCACAGGCGACTAGTTGTGGATTTATGCGTATGAGACAGAAAGAAAAGGCCAGTCGTCAGTTTGCGTGTTTCAATACGAAGCAAAGCCAATAAAAGTTGTTCGTTCTCGAAGAGTTAAGAAGCAAGTGGTGGCGTTTTTCTTCACGAAAACCGATCCTGTGGCAACTGTGGCTCTCGAAAATCAAAAGACCGTTAATTCAGCGTGGTATATTACTATTTGTTTGCCTGAAATTTTCGGTAAATTGAGAGAAACTAACCCAAAACGACAAATCATTTTGCATCAGGACAATGCGAGCTCAGACACATCACATGCAACAAACGAGTATGTGGATACAAACTATCGAATTGATGGGTCTTCCGCCTTACAACCCCGACTTGGCACCCAATGACTTCTTCCTGTTTCCAGTAATTAAAGATGTGTGGATAACGATTTTCATCGCCCGAAGAAACGGTTGAGACCTTCAAAACGCATGTTTTAGAGCTATCATCTTCTGACTGGACAAAGTTCTTTGAAGGGTGGTTCAATCGCATGTAAAAGTGTATAGATGTTAAAAGCGATTATTTTGAAATGCATTAAAAGTATTTTTCATCAAATTTATTTGTTTATTCTTTCTATGCTCAATACATAAATAATGTCCCTCATACTACTTTCGAGCCGAGCCGAGCTTAAGGAAAGCTCAGCTCGGCTTTGCTCGAAGCCATCACTGGGCTTTAGACATACATATGTAAAGAAGATTGTAATGAAACAATAAATCCCCATTGTCATTTAACATCGGATTACGGAGAAAGAGTTTTCGACACTAGCTCCGGATTGTACAAAAATGCGTAAAAGCTTTTTTTTTTATTCGACCAATTCCTTTGCAAATGGACGTATTTCGAAACTTCTCGCTAAAGTGAAATACCTAATTAAAGAAACTTACTTTAAACAAAAATCTATCAACAACAGCAAACTAAAATAAAACAAGCTTTAAACGTCAGTGGAACTTTCTAAAGTTTATGAATGCACCTGAGATTTATGCAACAGATATTTAAATTTATGACGAAAACTTCTTGTGCGGGTTTAATTCTTTTAGCGAGGAAGGTAATATTTTAAAGCGATTACCACGAACATTTTTACAATTCATTGCATTTACCCCAACATGAATTACGATCTCAGGGTTTAGTCAATACTTAAAGCGCCTTTCTAAAAGAAAGGGTTAGTATTTTCAATGTTTTTCAATTAATAGATATATTTTTAAGGGTTCTTGAAAACCTGGTGAAGCCGACAATTGATTCAAACTCGAGCTGGACTAACTACTCTTTATTAGTGTTTACAAATGCCATAAATCCGTTCAGGCAGATCTGCAGCTCAAAGTTATACAGTAAACACTTTGCACTAGAAGTGACACGACACTTACTTAAACTGACAAGTTATATTCAGAACATTTTAATTTATGTATGCGGAATTAGAATATAAGCATCGTAACCACTTCCGGCCCATTTACAGCGCCAGAACGACCACGATGTCGCGTATTTCATCTTCGACATTCATCGCAGATTCTGTATCCCAAGCTTTTTATGTGATTTTTATGTTAGCCTGGAGATCTTCAGGCTGTTAAGGAAGGAGACGTAATGGTCCGTGATATTTGGCGAAAATTGAAATATAAGTCTGTGTATTTCTAGAAATGTAATAATACGGAAGACAAAGTTTTTATAGTACCTATCTAACCTTGAAGGAATCTGCTGGTTGCTTTTGAAACAAACTGGATCTTAAGAGAGCGCTAAAGTAATGTTGCAATTACAGAAATATACGTGAAACTGTACAGTACAAACCATTGTATTGTGTGCAACTACTTTTACTAGAACGTAGTCAGTTTAATCCAAACTTTACATCAACACCAATAAGATTCCTGTAACAGAAAGCTTAAGTAGTCACATCTCATTTTTTTTCAATAATTGCAACTCAAGAAAATATATTACACAGAATTAAGCAATTAAGTGATAGAATTAAGGTAAGTCCGGGAGAGTTGCCCCACCGGTAGAGATGCGTTTTTCCAATGCTCTACCTGAAGGTACTAGATTGGCTGGTAAGCGAGTTCTTTTTACCTCATCATCATCACTAGGTCTTCAGTCCTGGAACTGGTTAGACGCGTACCATCATTATTTCCTATTCTGAACTAACCTACACATTTCCCTGAAATTTGCACAGTCTGCATCTATCCCTATCTGATCTAGGTTTACATCTACCTCTTTTTTCCTATTTCTGCGTAATATATTCCAAACTATTTCCAAAAAATGCCTTAAACGTATTCTACCCTTCTATTTCTCCTATTTTTTCCACATATATCCGTGTTCCCCTACTATTTCTATAACCTATTTGTTATTAACTTTGTCTGTCCATGCTATCATTTTCATACATCTGAAGCACAGCATTCCAAAAGGCCCGCATTCTGAATTAGATCTAATATTTTCAGAGTGCTTTTACTAACAGATGCATATACAGGTCAGGCATAGTCAATCTTAGATCGCACAATTGTTTTGTATATTCTTAGGAGGATTTCCTTCTCTGATCCCCAGCTAATGTTGCCTAAGTATTTCAGTATATTTAACCGCTGTATACAATGTTTTCTCAAATTTTCTACATGAGGTCGGTACGTCAGCTTGTTGTCCAGTATAAGCCCTAAAAATTGGGCTTGAGATTTGAATTCTATTACCTTGTTGTACAACAACAACTTCGGGTCAACGTGTGGAGTTCGCAACCTGCAAAAATGTATAGCAAACGTTTTTGTTACAGAGAATCGGAAACCCTTAGTTGCCGCTGCAGTAGCGATTATATCCGTAGTTCTCTGCAACTTTAGCTTACATAGATCAATTGTTTTTGCTGATGTAAATATTATTAAGTCATCAACGTATAAGCATTTCTCTACGCCCGAGGACACTGTCTTGGTAATATTATTTATTGCGATAGTATAGAGAGTACAGCTAAGGGTTGATGCTTGAGGGATTCCATTTTCTAGATTGAATTTGGATGGAAGAATATCGTGTATCCGCACTTGAAAGCTGCGTGTTCCTAGAAAGGTTTCTATGAATAGAGGAAGGTTGCCTTGCAAGCCCTATTCATGTAATTGTAGCAGTATTCCCTTGTAACAAGTTTATTTTCTAGTAATATTTTCACAAATACCTAATTTAATTAATTCACAAAAGTCAATGTAAATATAATATCTCTACACAATCTACGTGATAAATATTACATATTGTTGAATACAATATAAGCTTTCGAATTGAGAGCATAAAAATTTAAATTAAGCGGTGACAGAAAATGCCATTTGTTAGCGTCACAATAAGGGCTCCCTCTTTTTGATGATTGTAAAAATCATAACTGTTGTCAGACGGCAGCATACGTCAATAGAACACTTCCACCTGAGCTGTTGTTAGAGAAGGTCAATTGTTCTTTACATACAAGAACATGGCGTAGCAGACCATGTGTTGGAAGCACCGAAAGATTAAAGTCGATTTCATTTTGAAATCGTCTCGGCGAAACTCATTATATGTCCACGCTTGGCAGTTATTAGTTCGTATACGACGGGACGTTAAATTGTTCTAAATGACTTTAGGATAACAGTAAGTATTACCGAGTTTAAGGCCCTTATTAATTTAATACTTGCAGTGCAACTTACTTTAATTTAAGAAATATATAAAATTTATTTAGTAATCAATGGAAAATTTACTGGCAACTATTTGAAATTTGACTTTATGTGGAAATCATCCTGGCGTGTTTCATTTGTTCGATGCGAACGTCCGTAATGTTATTAGATATTCAGTATCTAGTTGATTGGATTGTATGGTGTTGAGGATTCCTAACCTGTAAATGTTGAAATAAGAAAATTTCAATTTATTAATTATCATTCCGGGTATGGTCCTAATACATTACAAGTATTCTTCTGATGGATTAACATCTGGTATGTAATTAGTGTTTTTTTAATACGTCAGCTGTAACTTTTGGCATAACAGACAAATAAGTTTTGTTTGTTTACGTGGAAATTTCCTAGTTCATTATGTAAATGACAAACAAGTTATTTTTAAACTTTGGTGAAAGTAATCTATAAAGCTTCACTTTTAATCTTTGTATTAGTACTAACAAAAAATGGTAGATGTCGATATAAAAATAAAAAAGGTTAACTTTCAGTATTAACAAAAATTATAGCTATTTTAGGGAACTAAATTGTTTCATTTTGTTTTTCATTAAATAATAAATGGGAATATTTTACCATTTAATGTGAAGTCTATGTAGTACTACCAAGACCAAATAAAGTTGTAATATAAATTTAATTAACACAAAAATTCAAATTTAAATATTTTCAAGAATAAATTGTTGCTAGACTTTGCTTATGTAAAAACTACATTATTCTATTTTTGAGAGATGCTGATTATTACCAAGTACATATGTATATATCATTCATTATCATAATTTAGTCAAATTTTTAAAGATGATGTTTTGTAGATAATTTTAAACTGCAACTTAAAGGAATAGATATTCATTTTGATCAAGACTATGATTATTAGTTGGAATGAATGAGGTTTGATTCTTATTAATTATGAGTTTTTTGAAATGAATGCACAAACTGTGCTATCCTTGTTTTAATCTGTTTACAGGTGTAGCAGTGCATCTTTAAAGGTCAATATCGAGCCATAAGGTAAGAAAACTTTAGGGATTGGGTTCTCCTAATATTCTTTTGTATAGCGGTATTTGAGTATAGGTTTCCGCATTCGCCTTATACAAAAGACTCAAGTCTTCTTAGTATACAAAAATTTGGAGCCGCCATATTCACTATATTTTGGTCGCAGTCCAACCACGTTGCTCATGTTCTACCCAGAGCAAATCGCTCAACTAGCCGCTTAGCCTTTGACGGTTTCCTCATCTACGAGCCATTTTCCACCCAAACTAACCGTGGGCTCTTTACATCTTCAAGAAATCCTCGTTATCTATCTTTGTGCCTTTCAGCCGGTCACATAGGGGTAAAGAAAATAACCCCCTTAGTAAAGAAAAACGTTATACCCTTCTTCCACGTCATTTCGTACGCCTTCTCTAGGTCGAAAAATATGGCGATTGTGTGTTTTCTTTCTTTGAATGCCTTTTTAATTGCAGTATCAATTTGCACGTGGCGGTCAGTGGTAGACCGGTACTTACGGAATCCACTTTGATGGTTGACTAAATGTTGGTCGTGTTGTAAGTACCACATTAGTCTGTCATTTACCATGCGCTCTAAGATTTTGCTACCGTGACTTGTGAGGGAAATAGGTCTGTAGCTGTCTGGATTGTTTGCGTCTTTACCAGGTTTGCAAACAGGAATTGTTATTATATTTTGCCAGGCTTAGGGATATTGGTGAGAGATCCATATTTTGTTACAGAGTTGTAATAGTTTCCCTTTCATTGATTGAGGAAGGTGGCGAATCATTGAAAGAGTTATCAGATCATCTCCTGGACTAGAGTCTTTGGATAATCGTATTGCCCTATTTAGTCCCTCTTTGGTAAAAGGTTGATTGTATGGATGTTCTATGCTGGTGAGAAACTGGATAGTGAGATATTCATATGCTTCTTTAATTGATAAAAACCTTAGGTTATAATTTTCAGAGCTACTATTGTTTGCGAATGTTTTTGCTAGAATATTGGCGATTTCCTTTATGTTGAATACTGTTTTATTGTTAGTGTTGAGAAGTGTAATCTGATTGTGTTTACTTTTGCCTCTTATACTTTGGATTTTTTTTCAAATTTCTTGAACAGGAATATCGGATTTTAGGCCTGCAACGTAGCTTTCCCACCACATCTGTTTTGTTACTCGAATGGTCCTACGGGCAATTGAGCGGGCTTTTTTGAACGTGATCATGTGGTGCTATTTTTAATAAATCTTCGCAGGCTGTGCTTCTTTTCCTGGATAACAAGTCAAACCTCTGTAGACCACCATGGCACGCTTTTTCTTAGAGGTTTTATTGATGTTGTGGGAATGGCTATTTTTGCGGCATTTATGACCCAGTCTTTGAAGTTGCTTGCTGATTTGTGAATGTTTTCAGAAATTTCAAAGGTGTCGATTACTTCTGTAAAACAGTTCTAGTTGGCTTGCTTCAAGTTAATTTTTTGTGGGAACCGTTCTGCCATTCTTTTTGAGTTTCTGCATAAAAAGATAGGGTAGTGATCACTTCCACAAGGGTGGTCGAGCACTTTATAGTCTGCGTACAAGATTGATGAGTAAATAGTCAGATCAATTGCCGACAGACTTCCACCGCGTAGGTTTAGCTAAGTATTTCGTTCTCTGTTCATTATTACGGCGTCATTGTGTATTAAAAACTTTTCAACCATCTTTCCCCTGGGATCAGTTGTTTTAAAACCCCATAAGGGACTGTGCGCGTTTAAGTCTCTCATTAAGATTTTTTTCCTGGTAGGTAGTTATAAATGGTGTTTAAATGAGCGGTGTTCCATCCAAGCTGGGGTAAGTAAATATTACATACAGTCATCTTAGTTGGTTGTAGTAGTTCAATTGCAAGGCTTCTTATATGGGTGACTACTGACAGATGACAAAAAGCAATATCTTTTTTTAATAAGGATTGCTATTCCTCCACAAGCTCTCTCAGCAACTAGATCATCTAACTTTATGGTACTATATTGTCTGAGGGAAAAATGATCCTGTGGTTTTAGTCGTGTTTCCTGCACGCAGACGCAGATTAGTAAATTTTATGTCAATAAAATCTGCAGCTCTGGTAGGTGGTAGATTAAACCATTGCAGTTCCACTGCATTATTATTGGTGAGAATGTTGAAAAATAAATATATGTACAAAGTATATTTATAAGCAAAAATATCACAGATAGAAAATCACGAAAAAAGAAAGGAAAAATTTAAAGCTAAAATCTATAACTAATATCACAGAAATATATCAGAGAAACTTAAACAGAATTGTTCCCGGGCTTACCCTTTGGCCAGCCCTTTATTTTTTGGCCTCTATTGGTAAGGTGCGGCCTTTATCTGAGTGTAAGTGCATAGCACTCGGAGTGGGAGTGCAATTGTCCCTTTTCCTCTTGTCGCTAATGTCTATTGACAGTTTTGGGACGTATTTCTTAGTTATAGGTTCACCCCTGTTGGAGCATTCCTCATGACTATCATTTCATTCTCTGTATCTGTTATACCTTTCATCTTATTAATAAAATTTATTCTCAGAATGGCATCAACTCTTAAAAATTCTTGTTCAACCTCAATTCTCCCAACTTCTCCTTCAGAATTATATTACTGTTAATAATTGCAAACTTCTTGTAATTTAATCTCTTTTCCTTCTACTTATAATTTTCTCATCGGTAATAAATCATTTTTTTTATTATCTTTTAAATCATTTTCTAAATCGAGTTTTATAAATTTACGGGCATGTTCGTATTTATTAATTTTTATTCTTTCGTCGTTTGATTTGCGTGTTTCTAAAAATTTTTGACGTTCCAGGTCAATGCACGATTTCTGCGTTTGCCCTACTATTATCATTACTATTGCTCATGCCATCTCTTTGTAAGTGTGTTACATTTTTCTTTCCTTGGGTTACGGTTTTATTCTCCCTAAGTCTGTTTTGAGATTTCTCAAAACGATTCTCAATGTTTTAAAACTCGCTTGGCAACTTGCCTTTATTTCGCCTACTTTTTGATCTGAACTTTTAATTTTTCCATTAGTTTCTTTTTCACTTGCATTCCGATTCACATTTATTTGAACAATTTCCTCTTTTAAGTCATCTATATCCACTAAACTTTGTACCATTTTCCTCAAACTTCAAATTTAATCTCGCTTATGGTTTTATTAGTTTATTTTAAGCCAGAAGTTAGTTTTTCACTCATCCCTTTAAATTTCTTCTCATATGTTGAAAAGAACTGAAATTACTATAAATTACTCAAACAGACAGAAGCTCATAGAGTAATATAATTTAAGACGAATTGGACCTACCAAATGACGCAGATGTTATTAGTAGATAGCATGAATAGCGTGAATAATTGAAATAGAAGAATTTTCTAAAATAGTAAGGCTTATAAGTACCATCATCGCAAAATGAAAAGACTAATTCGATGAATATGGTCATTTAGATCCAAATCGTTAAAATAAGCTTTTAGAAGCACGATCGTCAAGCGGTTGAACCGATTTTCAGTAATTTGCTCAATAATAATTCTATAAAGTTGGAGTTGCAAGCAATAAAAGGGTTCCCGAATGCGGTGATCGCGTAATAAATTGTGAAAGTGTTTCTGTGGTGAATAGTTGTCATCAACCTTAATTGAATTATGGATTATTGACATATAAATTTGTTTTGCTTTGGACTGACTGGCTGAATCTTGTACTCAAACTAAAAAGCTGTAAGTGATTAAATTTCAACTTTTTATCTGCTCCATATTTTTGGATTTATAATCCATTATTTACATAAGAATTTATTGGTAAACAGACTTTTATGTTGGTGCACGCTGAATAAAAACGGAATTTAATAAAAACTAGAAGCAGAAAATTGTATTCAGGTATTTAGAGATACAAGTCCAATTTTTTGGTTAATGAAACAGTAATAAATTTAATATATTCTTTTTTTTTAGATATAAGCAATTTTACCAATAAGGGTAGAGCTAGTTAAGTTGGATGTACGGTATTTATGTTTTAATATAGGTTAAGCAACCTGCGTGGAGTATTAATATTATTTGTGTTTAGTGTGAATTAGAAAAGAAAGCCAGTGTCTACAGGGTTCCATCAGCCTATCGAGTTAAAAAACAATCCTTTAGACGTCTGTTAAGGTTGCTTTCTGAAATAGAGAGATTGCAACGACCTTAATTGAAAACGCTAATGCAAACCCTTTTTTATGTTATTTTTAATTAATAACAAGTTCAATAAATACGTATTCAAACTGTCCTGAATAAACTTTCCGCAGTACGTGGAATACATCCTATAACTGTTTATAATTCTTTTAATTCCTTGTAAAACATTATAACCGCTGCTTGTTATGTCCAA